>JABUQX010071991.1:0-17915 GCA_015478945.1 Trachelipus rathkii | reverse complement strand
GTAATAATATTTAATGTAAAGCTCGACATTAATTCAGTTATGCAAGCTAAGATTTTGAAGTGTGCTTGTGTCGCTCTTACCATGTTGATTGTAAATAAAAAAAATAATATATACGGGCCTCTTTATCTTAAAAAAAATGTGTGTGTGTCGTTTATGTATATAATTAATAATATTATAATATATTATAATAATATTATATATTATATATATATAAGTATATATAATATATATATATAATAATATAATTATATATATATATATATATATAATATATATATACTAGTATATAATATAATATATTATATATATAGATATATATATATATATTATATATATATATATATATAATTATATATTATATATATATATTATATTATTATATATAATATATATATATATATATATAGATATATACGGTATATATATTATAATGTATTATATATATATTATTAATATATAATATATAGATATATATATTATATATATATAATATATATATGGTACGTAAAATGGAAGAAAATCGCAAAATCGCCGTTTTTTTTTTAATGAATCATGACAAATCGAAAATTTTTAACTTACAATTACACGTAATAATTTATTGATCTCCAGTTTCCTAAATGTAATAGAATAGTGGACTAAAAAAAAAAAAAAAAGGAAACATTTTTAAATTTTTTTTTAAAATTCCATCTGAAACATATTCGGGGAAAACCGGTCAGTGGCGTCGGGAGAAACGGTCATTAAATAATTATTCAGCTGTGTTTATCCAAACTAATTTTAATTATAATTTAAAATTGTTAAGTGATTTTAATAATGTTATAGTATTAATTTTGATAGAAAAACACAAGTCTAAGTTATATTTATTGACATTTTCCAAACGTGAATTTTTTCCAAAATTATTGAATTTTATTTTCATTGTTTTATGCCTAAATAAGAATGAAAAAAAAAAAGAATTATGACAATAAATTTTAATAAATTTCTTAATAATAATAAGGTAATATGTACACACTTTACCAATATAGGTACTTTATATTACGAGTAGGCCTACTTATGCTATCATAACCAAAACTTAAAAAAAAAATTTTTTTTTGCATTTTTGAATGCATGTATTTCTTAAACAAGCAAATACCAAAGTCAATATTGCAGGTGAAGGAACATCTATGGTAGTTGTATAATGTGTGAAAATTTCAATTTTTAACACTTACCCCATCAGAGATATTAAGGTTCAAAGTTACCGATTTTCCGAAAAATTGATTTTTGACACCCTGTAAATGTGTTAAAAAATATTTACCAAACTTCAAACAAGATTTAAGTTAAACCATACTTTAGTATGTATTCATTCATCACAATTTTATATCGTTAATTATTTCCTTCTTTTAATAATACACCAACGAAAATGGAAATTCTTCGATTTTAACACAATTTTTCGGATTCATTTATGAAATATTATTTTCCCCAAAAAAAACAGAAAAGGCCAAATGTCCTTAAAGTACCCCTAACAAATCACTCTCTATGAAAATTTGTATAAGGATTACCAATATGGAGATATGACTTAAAATTTTACCTCTATTAAGTTATAAATTTTGCTCCACCTGGTCAAAAATTTTGGCTCACCCTGTAACAACCAGAGTAAATCTACAAAAACGAATGGTGTTTTTGAACTTCAGGGATAACATTAACGCCATGCAAAATATAAAAGTTTTCAAAATTATCGAGTGGCCATCAGCGGTACGGGAAAAAATGGATTGACCCATATATATTATATATATATATACTATTAATGTATTATATATATATATATATAATTTATAGTATATATATATATATTATATATATAGATATATATAGATATATATATATATATATAGTTTATATATAATATATATATATATATATATATAATATACCGTATAACTTATACTTCTGCCCCTGGCCACACCTAAATTGGCAGGGCCACACTGCTTCCAAGGAAGCCGCGACCGCCACCGGGGCGGTTCCAAGGTCGAGGATAGAGATTACAGAAACAGACGGCACGGGGGCGTCAGAGAGCTGGCATCTCAAGAAGGAGGGTGCTCTATTGTATCCTGAGAATTGTAGCATCTGGTGCAAGTGGGGGAGGTGACGCTGTCTAGTTTAAATCTAGTTATTGATGCATGAGATCTCGGGTGGGTGACCCGCATCTGCACGAGCGAGCGTCCATTGGCTTCTTTCTAGGATCAAGTTTCTTACCTTGGAGAGTTTTGGGAGGGATATTTAATAAAGGTTTATTGGGCGGTTTATGAAGTAAGTGTTTGTTAGAGTGGAATGATATTGTGAACTCCATGGGCCTATTGGGAGGGGGCGGGGAATTATATTAAATATGGTAATAAAATTTGCAGAGGAAGGGGGGATTTTAATTTCACCTCTAGACATTGAGCAGATAATTTGGTGACATGAATGGGTTGGGTTACGGGTCTTCTTGTAAATATTGGTTCCTACCATTCTCCAGATGTGTGGAAATGGAGAGGATGGAGGTTTCATCGTGTAATGTTGGATTGGGGTGGTTTTTGTGTAACCTGTGATAATTCTAAGGGCTGCGTTATGGGAGATTTGTAGTGTTTGTGTTGATTTTGAAATTGCGGGAACATGCTGGGAAGCGATAATTTCAGTGAGTCGAAGGAGTTGCTTATAGATAGTAGTTAGTGTGTGTTTGCTGTCGCTGAATTGTGTTGGGAAAGGTTCGGAGGTGATTTCAGTTTCGTGAGTTGGGGAAAGTGATTGTGGTCATATGGGTGGGAAAACTCATGTGGGTGTCGTATCTTAGCTCCCAAAATATTTTGATACTAGTTAACGGTGAGCGCCCTGCACATAAGATAATTAGGATGGAGGAGAATATTAAAAGCGCGATTAAAACAACTAACATCGAAGACTACGGGATGTTCGTCATTCTGTTGCGGTGATTAACCAGTTCTTCTAAGAGTGTAGGTATTCTAGTATGTTGCTGTGGCTGGTTTACGTTCTGAGGTGTCTGGCAATGACGTAATGGCGTCTGAAAGCCCGACCCTTTGTGCGCTTGGTGGATTGGGTTGGGAGGTCTGGTGTGACAAAGGGATGGAAGTCAGCCAGACTTATTTCCAGCAGGTCGGCGGGTATGTATTATGAATAGAGTGGGAGAGGTTGTTTTTATATAAGACTTTTGCAAAACGATTGGTATCAAATTGAAAAGCCATTTTTGTCATTTTTTCTAACAGGGAATGGAGGATTTGTTGAATTAGAGAGTGTATGGGGACGTTTGTCAAATGCTTTGTCATATGTCTATGCTGTGAGTATTGATCTATGGGAAGGTGATTGGATGATGCCGTTAATGATGTGTTGTGTGAGGAATAGGGACTGGCGTTGTAGATGGTTTGCTTTTAAATCCGTGTTGGAAGTCTTGGAGAGGAATAGATTGGGAAATTTTATTTAAATATTAATTGCTCTAGCAATTTACGGATGAACAAAGCAGAGAAACTGGGCGATAGGAGGAAGGTGGGAATGTTGGGTCGTTTTTGTTGAGTTTAGGGAATTTGTATGCTTGTTTCCAGAATTGGAATGTAGTTGAGTTGCCAGGAATTTATTGAAGATGTTCTGTAATTAGGAGGATTGCATTATCTCCCAGGTGTTTTAAGTGCAGGTTAGTATGGAGTTCTGGGCCTGTTGCTGTTGAATTTTGAGGTTTAATGTTCTGTTATCATTTGTGTAATGGGGATGGGTTGAATCTAGTTTGGTTTTCTAAGTTGTTTTTTGTTTTCCTGTTATCGGGATGTGTTGGTTTGCGGGAGATCTTAGCGTAATGTTTAGCTAGACTGTCTGATGTTGTTTTAGGGGAGGGAGCGAGTTGTTAGGTAGAATGGGATTCGTGTGATGTGGGGGTTGTTCGTAATTGTTTAACTTGTTTGATGCTTGCCAGGTTTTCTTCATTGTCTTTGCGTGAGATTTTTGTTGAGTATCAGAGAATTTTTTGTAGTGTTGGTGGTTATGAGGTTAGTGATTTGGTTTTTAGATTTGATTTGGTTAGGAGATGTGGGGGGAATATGAGTGAGTTTTCCGAAGGGGTTTCTTTGTTAATGAGTGCTGATGTTGCGCGTTTAGGTAGTTGGGGATTGTATATTTTCTGTGTTCCCTTGGGTATTGAAGGTTTGCAGATTGATAATTGTTTTTTTAAGTGAGTGATGAGAGAAGAAGGATATTTATGGTCGTGATTTGTGTTGGTTAATTGGTTTCAATATATTAGTATATTCGGGCCAGTTTGCTTTTTATAGTTAGTGTATGTAATGGTTTTTGGAATGTGATGGGGGAGTTTGGAAATAGAATAGGAAGTGGTCCGCATTGTATTCAGTAATGGTTGTCCCAAGTAAGTAAGTGTGAAGAGGGAACAAAATGTGACGTCTGGGAAAGTAGGGGATTGGTTGACTTGGAGATTCGGGTGGAAGGTGTGTTGAATTAAGGATATTTAGGAATTCTAATTCGTTAAGGATGATTGCCTCGGGGTCAGAAGGGTAGTCTTTGTACCAGGCAGTGTGGGTGACATTAAGTCTCCTCGAGGATGAGGTTTGGGTATATGGATAAGGGTGTTAGAGGATAAAGTAGTTATTTCGTGGGGTTTGTGAGTGGTGGCGATAAGAGATTGATGTATTATAGGTCGGGTCTTATTCAAAAGATGAAACAGGATTGGGATTTTATTGGTGCGTTTGGTAATAAAGTGGAGGTGTCGGGAGTTGTGTTGTGGTAATAATGTTGTCTGGATCAGTGTTAGGAGCGAGTGTTGGGTGGTGTGAGGAGTAGATAGCGTCATAACCGTAAAAAGTGGGAAGTGGGGTATTTTGGGGGAGGAAGCTTCTTGAATGATGGCTATATGGATATTATGTTTTTTAAGGAAGTGGTTGAGTTCTAGGATTTATTGGATAGGCCATGAATTTAATTGTAGTATATGAGATTAGGGGTTAGTTTTGGGGATAGGGGGGTTTTTGAATACTAGTGGGAGGTTTGCATATTGCGCAGAAATAGCCTATGTTTTGGGGAGCTTTTGGAATGGGGAGCAGGTCAAGTGAACCCACCCGAGACAGCTTTTGCATTGACCTGTTTAGTCCTACATTAGTTGTGCATAGTAGGGCAATAAAGTCTTGGGGACCTGGGTTTCTTCTCGACGTCACCCACCGAGAAGAGTAGTCTCATCACAATGAAGAAGAAACAGCCAGAATAAGATAGACTTGGAGATGTTGTTAAAAAGCAGATAAAGTGTTTAGAAAACAAGATATCTCCGCCTTTTGGACCGGCCGTCCGTCCGCATCCTGTCGACAATGTCCCTCCTATTATAATATATATTATTAAATATATAATATAGATATTATTAATATTATTAATTATAAATAATATTTAATTATTTTTATATATTTTATATTTATATAATATATATATATATATATATATTATATATATATATATATTATTACTGATATAATAATATATATATATATAGCGTTTCGTTTTTTGCATTTGTGCTTACGAACGTAAGAAATCTCGAGGTTTTGGCGGGGTTTTTCGTTTTTTTTGGTCAAACGTACCGAAAATTGACAGAAATTGCTCACCAAACGTAAGAAATTTCCTAATTCTGAAAGGTTGGTATTTCCCGTGCTTGCCGAATTTAAGCACGTTCTTACGAAAAATGTAAACAAACAATGTGGTGAGCTGACTGTAAAGAGAGTTTTTTATGTTTGTATCATATTATATATATTGCTTATATTTAGAGAGAGAGAGAGAGTAAAGAGAGAGGAGGGAGAGAGAAGAGAGAACGAAGAATGTGGTTGATAGTTGTGGAATAAAATAGTGAGATGAAAGTGAGGGTGGGTGCCAGACGGCATTCAGGCATAAACATCATCTATCCTCACCTCCTTTCCTTCAGTCTTTCTTACCTATGGTTCTAACTTTCCTGTCCACACGCTCGTCTGGCATAACTTTTGGTTTGAAAGTGAATGATTGTGGTTTTTCTATTTCTTAATAATATATTACTAATATTTATTCTTTTCTTCCGGCAGGAATATATATATTTTTTATACATTTCTTTTCCACACTTGTTATATGACTGGACTGAATTACTTAATTTGATTAAGTATTTATTTTTATTTTATGAATTTATTATTATTATTATATTATTATTTTACTTCGATATTATTATTAATATTATATTATTATTATTTTACTCGATTATTACTATTATTATTATATTATTATGGTATCTTTTACTATTAATATTGTATTATTATTATTATACTTCTATAACTAATTATTTAATTATTATTATTATTATTATTATTATTATTATTATTATTATTATTATTATTATAACTTATTACAATAGATTATTATTATTTATTATTATGATATTATTATTATTATTATTATTATTATTATTTGCTTTTTGCTTATGAATGCTTAGCTTATATTACTATTTTTATTATTATGTATTATTGCTAAAAAAAAAAAAAAATGAGATGTTTATGGATGGTGTTTTTTTTTCTTCCAGTATTGTGTGGTGGAAGAAAAAAAAACTGATGAAACCCCGACCAGTTTTTTTGCGGTGGTGGTGAGCAGAGGAATTGTTTCGTTCCCCTGATGGTTTCTTTTATTGATTCTAGAGTTTATCTTGATCGACGAAGTTCCTAATTGTTTTTGTATTGGTTTCCCTTAACTGAAGGAAGTTGGATTGGTTTCCCTAAAACTGATATTTCCCGCAGAAAATCTTCCCTTACCATTTATCCCCTAAAGAAAGTATCCCTGAACCAATACCCCAAAACCAGAAATTACCCCTGAACCAATACCCTTAAACCACTACCCTAAAACCAGAAATTATCCCTGAACCTAATCCCTGAAAATACCCAAGAGAACACTGAGAATTGAAACCCCTGAAAAACCCCGAAAGACAACCCCCTTGAATTGTAACCCCTGAAACCACCCTGAAAGGGGACCCCAAAATCAAATAAACCCTTTGATTTGTGTAATATTTGTAAATATTATTTGGTTGATAACATTGTCTTGTTTAATAAGGATTATATTTGAAAAAAATCATTGCCCTGTAACTCTGGCTTCTGATTTTTTATTTATTGTGATTTGAATATTAATTATTATTTATAAGCGTTTTGTTTTTTGATATTGGAAATTTGATTTTATTTATTGTGATTTGTGTATCTTGTATTTATAGTATTTATAACGCTATTGTTTTGGCGTAGATATTTTTTGAAATCTATATTTATAATTTTTGTTTCTATGAATATTTTTATTATTTAGCGTTTACCTATGTTTTTTTGATTTGTATAGTTTTTTTTGTTGACAGACTTAAGGCGCGTGGTTACAATTTGACTTATATTAATCTGAGGGGGTACTGACATAAAGAAAGACGGACAACTGCGTTTATATATCTTTTTGTTTTTCGTCTTTGAATAAACATAAAACTGTGTGTGTGTTTTCTTTGTTGCTCCTTCATTTTCCCGACCAAATTTATCACGCCCACTCCTTTATACTCTTTGTGGTTTTTTTATAACAACTACATATTTTGGCGCCCAACGTGGGGCTGTCTTTGATGAATGTTTCATTTCAATAAAATCAGCTAAAAATCTAATTTCTTCCAATGGATAAACTCCATCAGCAAATAGTTATCAATACTTGAAATATGAAACCGATTTGTTATTTTTTTATTTGTTATATTTTTATTAAAAACAACGTGCTCCATCACAACAGCTGATTTCAATTGTTTAAAAACAAAAGTAAACCTTTGAGCTTACACTTGATAAGAAATGCTTACCCAGTTTTAGAACGAATATCGTGCATAGACGAACGCTATTTTTCATAAAAGTCACTTTTGTTTACAACAATTGGAATCAGCTCTTGATTTTGGAATAACTAGAAATAAAAAGATAACAAATGGTTCATATTAGCAAATAAGTTGATCAACTACTTTCAACTACTTGATGGAGTTTATCCGATTTGGAAGAATTAGAATTTAAACGAATTATGAATTTTTATTCCATCAATTCAAACGCCTACAAGCGCTGCCAATCTTGTTTGTTCCATTTTATTTCGTAAGAACTTGCTAAATCGGCAAGCACGGGAAATAGCAACCTTACACAATTAAGGAAAATTCCTTACGTTTGTGAGCATTGTTCACGAGATTTTGCGCGAAGTTTAACAAAAACGAACGCCAAAACTGGAAGCATTTTCTTACGTTTCGTAAGCACAAATGGCAAAAAACGGAAAACGGCTTATAACGATTATTTCGGAGCAAGATATAAAAACTCCGCCTCTCTCTCCTATCTCTCTCTCTTTCTAACTCGCTCTCTCTCTCTCTCTCTTCATGCTAAAAAAAGAAACATGATTAAAAATTTGTATTTACTTTTGGGAAAGAAATTACATATTTTTGTGGAATTGTGATAAAAATCTTTCTGTGTAACTTTAAGAAACTGTGTACTATTAGTATTAATTACTATAATTAGTGAAAGCAAACTTATTTAGTTGGTTTTATCAAAAAATTTATTCAAATTCTCAAATTTTCGTTTTTTTAAAGAAAATAGTGAAAAAGTTGGAAAAATTCCGGTAATAACCCGCCAGACCCGAAATTTATAAAAAAAAGAGATTTGCGGTACATAACTAATATATAATATTATATATAATATATATATATATATAATATATATATATATATATAATATATATATATATTATATAACATATATATATATTATATATATATATACAAATATAATATATTATATATAGTAGTATAATCAGTGGGATTCCTGCCTCAATGTTTGGACGCATGCAATGCTGGAAACTAAAAAGCTAAAGAAAATGCTTATCCTAAAAAATTATATATAAATAATATAATAAATATATATATATATATATATTATATATATATTTATATATATATATATATATAAGTATTATATATATATATATATATAGTATAGTTATATAAATATATGATCTGACTGTCGTTGGAGTCGTTGACGCATTGAAAACAGCTGGGAAAGAAGAAATGAGAAGAACAAGAGAAGGGTTGGAAAGAGATTGAAGAGGATAAAAACTCTAGGAGAGCATGAATTCAAGCTATTTTATTATTTAGAAGTGGAGAAAATGTTTAATGAAACTGAATAGACATATTTAAAAAATATTTGTATTGGATCAAACTATTTCGAATTAAAAATCAAATTATAAATTAATCAAAGAATTAACATTTAAAAACTTAAGAAAGAGAGCCACAAAATTTTGTATCCGGGCCTTTAATATGATTTTATTTAAAATAATCTGTAAGGAAGAAAAATTTGGGAAGTGTTCTTGTAAATATATTATGAATAACAGCGCAATTTTAGCCTACAGAATAATTGAATCAATCTATCTTCGAGGTGAAATATTTGGCGATGTATTAGGATGTTTGCTGCGGCAGTCAAGGGAAAGAATGATGATTGAGTTTTCTACGAGGTCAGGACATATGAAGATCTTCTTCGCCATGGTTATAGGAGACAGGGCTAGCAACCCTCCTTTCCTTTTTGCTTGAATCACTCTTGGGTCCAGCGGTTGGGATCTTATGCGCCTTAGAAAAAAGGATCCTCTTGGAGAGCGCCAATGGGAGAACCAATTTTGAGGCCTTAATGGCGAGAAGATGCTACGTTCTTACTGAAAGGGCGAAAAACCCTACGCTGAGAGTACTTACTTGAGACTGGCCGCCAAACCATTCCGCCAAAAATGGCTGTTTGGAGTGTTCTGGGTTTAAAAGTTTCGGGCCAGAAGAAGAAAACGCTGGCCTAACTGACAGGGCGAAAGCTTCTTTCTGGGAGTTGTTATAGATTATAGATCTAATATATATATATTAAATAATAATATATAATATAATATATATATATATATATATATATATATAGATATATATATATAGATTGGTGAAGCTGGGTGTATATATAATATATAATAGTATTATATAATATATATATATATTTATATATATATATATAGTATCAGGCGCGGCCTCCTAAAAACATATTGGATAGTTGCTCATTTTGCATTTTACACACACACACATACACATTATATAATAGATATATATATATATATATATATATATAATAATATATATTATATAAGTATATATATATATATATATATATAATATATATATAATTATATATATATATATATATATGTGTGGTTGTTGTGTGTGTGTGTGTGTGTGTAGTGTGCAACGCGTTGAGTGCGATGTCAGGTGTGTTCAAAAAAGAGGAGCATTGATGACCGTAAAAAGCATTAATCTAGAAAAGATTAAAAAAATTTCTACAATAATTTTAAAAAAGTTATGTAACTAACCTTAACAATTTTATTTAAAAAGAAAGTCCGCTCTTCTATCTTTTGATTGAGCAAATTTATTAATCACTTTATTATTAAAATCTTGTATGCCCATAATAAAGTCTTTCTCGATCGAAAGCATTACTAAGGCGGAAATTCTTTCTTGCCTCATGGTGTTTCTAAGAAAGGTTTTAATCCTTTTTAAATAAGGAAAACCGCTCTGCTTTGGACGTTGTCATCTGAATGGTTATTAAAACTTTCAATAGTTTCACACTTTTACTAAAAGTGGCTTCCAAGTGAATTTCTGTAATGAAATCGAATAAAGCTATGGCTCCAGACATAGAACGAAATTCTTCTAGGCTATAAATTATAGATTGTTCTGTTTTAAGTTTCTTTATGTCAATGAAAGTGTACACTTTACAGGTTTCATTTACATTTTTCTCAGGAAAAAAAATAGCGTGGCAACAATTAAATGTCCTGAGAATGTAAATCTATCTTTTATCTGACAAATAATTGAGAGATGATTGATAGAGGGATTGGGCAGGGTGTGTAAAAGGATGGTTTGAAAGTAAACGTAGTAAGAGCAAGGTTATGGTTTGTGAGTGAGGACAGTCTCCTCGGTGTGAAGTATGTTGGATGGTGAGCAAACTGGATACAAGTGTCTGAGTGTTAACTATTTAGATATATGTTGGTGAAAAGGGAACGGATGATGGAGAGTGTTAGTAAGAAAGTTGTGAATGGTAGGAAGGTAAATCTTTGTGCTATTTAATCCTTGGTAGATGTAAAAGGGACTAATTGTTGAGTGCGCTATAGGGCTTGGATGAAGGTATGTTGTTACCTGTGGTTAATGGTACAGTAGTGAGACTATGGCTGGAATAAGAGGTATAATCTAAAGTACAATGGTCAGATGGACAATCTTTGGGTGTGTTAGGTGTGGGACGATATGATAAAATGACAGGAATGACACGTTAATTAGGGGTTGTGTGGCATGCTGAAAGAAAGGAGTAAAATGAGGAAAATAAACGAGAGCAGTACATTGAGATGGTTGGTCATGTGGAAAGAGGATGATAGTCGGTTGGTTAAACGGTGTGTATAGGGGTGAGTGGGTTGAATCGGACGGCTGGAGACGAACAAAGAGTGGATTGAGTCAGTAAAGGAATGCCTGGAGAGAGGAATGTGAGTTTTAGCAGAGGCGAGAAAGAAGGTGCAAATAGGAGTGAATTTCGGGGTGTTTGTAAGGAGGTATGGTTGTGGTTTTGTTCAGGGGCTATGAAACCCACATTGACCGAGATGCACAGTGAGGAGTCGCAGTCCCTTGAAGTCCTAGGGTGGATTTTTCTGACTGCGACGGGTCTCACTTAAAGGTATTAAATGGGGCGGTTTAAGGCATGGGCTTTCTTGTTCGACTTACTTTCAATATTCTTACTACTTTTCTTTCCGGTGTGTCGTTACACACCTTAAAATAATAATAATTAATGAATAATAATAATAATAATAATAATAATAATAATAAATTAATAATAATTAATAATAATAATAATAATAATAAAATTAATAATAATAATAATAATAATAATAAATATATATATATATAAATATATATAATATAAATATATATATATATATATAATAATATATAGTATTATATATATATTATACGGTATATATATAGTATGAGTTAAAAAACTTCGAAATTGCGCTTCACAAGAAAAATATAAATAAAAAATTTAGAAGCGAACAAATTTTCTTTTTACATCGTTTATTTTTCAAAACTTGAGTTGAGACAGGCCTGCAACGAAGTTTTCCCTATTTAGTCAATGTTAAATCATTTTTTTCATATATCTTCGTTCAGTATCCGATATGAGAATACGTTAAGGAAAGGGCATTATATTTGCAACGCGAGGAAAATTCTTCTTATACGCGTAGTATATTATATATATATTATATAATATGATATATATATATATATATATAGATATATATAGATATATAATATATATTATATATATATATTATATAATATATATATAATATTATATATATATAATATATATATTATATATATATAATATATATGATATAATATATATATATTATTAAAATATATATATAATAAATATATATATATATATATAATATATATATATATATATATAATATATATAATATATATAAATATATATATATATATATATATATATGAGTAAATGTGAAAATTTTCTGACAAATAATTAAAAAAAAAAATTCGTTGATTCGATACTGAAAATGGTCGTTGCACAAACATGCAACGAAGGCAGGAGCCGCCAAGTGATATATATTAATATATATATTATAATTATAATAATATATATATATAAACATTATATATATTATATATAATATATATAATATATATATATATATATATATATATATATATATATTATATATATATATATATATATATAATATATATGTAATACTAAAGAAAGTACCCGCATGATATCTCTAAAACTAAGATAGGTACAAGAAAACTAATAACATATATGTAATCCGCGTAAGAAATTTGTATGGAAAATGAAGGTTTTTTATTATTTTTATTTTTTTTTAATATCTTATCTTCAAAACTAAGATAGGTACAAGAAAAACTAATAACATTATATGGAATCAGAAGTATGAAAATTTGTAGAAAAAAAAAGGATTTTTTTATATGCTAATAACATATTTGGAATCAACGTATGAAATTTTTTTTATTCTTTTTAGGTAGCTCGATCCGACGGTGGGACAGAGGGGGGACGAAGATACCCCCTGGTCGTTCCCCCAGGAGGCCGAGAAGACCCCGACTCTTTGCATTCTTTGCGGATTAGGGTTTCTTTTAGTTACAAAAGAAAAATCCTTTTTTTCATACAAATTTCATACGCTGATTCCACGAATGTTATTGGTTTTCTTGTACCTATCGTAGTTTGGGAGTATAAAAAAAAAAATCATTTCATACAAGATTTCTTATGCGGATTCCATATATGGTTATTAGTTCTTGTACCTATGCTTTAATTTAGAGATACGAGCGCGGTACTTCTTTAGTTCCTCCAAATATATATATTATATATATATATATATATAATATATAGTATATATAATATTATATATATATAATATAATATATATATATATATATATATATATATATATAATATATAAAATATATATATATATATATATATGAATTATATATATAATAATATATATATATATAATATATATAATATAATATATATATTATTATATATATATATATATATAATATATATATATATATATATATATATATATTATATAGTATATACTAATAATAATATATAATAATAATAATTAATGAATATATAATAATATAATAATAAAATAATAATAAAAAATATATAAAAGAAATAATAATAATAATATAATAATAATAATAATAATAGATAATAATAATAATATATAAATAATAAAAATAATAAAGAACCCCCAAAGCTGAAACCAAAGCATAAAGGACTTTGATGAAAAAAAATAGGGCACTAAATTGTAAACCTTATTCATCTTATGTTTTAAGATCTAATACATATTAAATTTTCTCCCTTTAAAGAAGCTGAGTTTTAAAGGCATACTTAATGAAAAAAAAAAAGTAAGTAAATAGCCGATTAGCGTGAGGTAAGCCTATTTTGAGTAAAACATTTGTTTTCTCGTTGTTTGAATGCAATTTGATCTAATTTTCATTTGGTATAGCATATTCGACCATATTTACTGAGATAGAATAGAGGGCCATTTATACTGTTTAGAAGCGGATCTTCTTCGTGTTCTGCATGCTGTCTATCATATAAATTCGAATATTTATTATTTCATCAGACCTAAAGTTACATGCTGCAATTATTACTTAACATAGTACGCATTCATTGCTGCTTTGCATTACATGAGAGGAACGCCACTGATATTTTTTTTTTTGTTTTTACGGTTATCACCTTCCGCTTTTTTCAGCGGGCAAAGCCCTATCAAGGAGGGGTGTTAAAAATCAACAAAGAATTCATAAACTAAACACAAATTACTCAGATGAGCACAGACGCGGGCTTTAAAGTGAGGGAGATTAAATTGAGTAGGAAACACAGAAGATGGTAGAGAATTCCACAGAACAGAGGTGGCAGGAAAGAAGGAGGCACCGCAGCGGACTAGTCTGGAGTTGCTGATATCAACACAAAATCATGTGCCGACACAGCACCCCTTGTCTACGAGGGTCTTTAAAGGTGGCTGGCACGCGGTAGGAAAAAGTCCCCGAGCACTTGCGCTACGGTACCTATAGAAAAGAGATTAAGCACCAACATCGCGCCGAAAAGATAGAGGTTCAAGTGAACTAGAAAGAACAGGACAGTTGATAAGCTCTTTTTGCCTTTGACTCGACCTATCCAAAAGCCGGGTGAACCTGAGCCCCCCAGAATGAGAGTAGATACTTCGTAAAAGGTGATGAGACCCCTGTAAATTTGGGTAACTGTGAAGAGGAAAAAAAAGTCTCGCAGTCTAAAGCAGAACTCCCAGCTTCTTGAGGCCACCTTAAGCAACCGTTGTGATGTGAGTTTTCCAAGAAAACATTTTTTGTTTATTGTTAAGCCGAAGGATGGTTTTATGTCGACAGGAGAGACGCAGAGAACCGTCGAAAGAGATAGAAAGTTAGAAGGTCTTAGAGAGGGAGATTTGTAAAGTTGGTTTTAAAGAATGAATTTCAACAAGGTCAGACGACCCCACCCCGGAAATTCTATCCAGATCAGCGAAAATAGAATCGGAAATATTAAGACTGAGAGCAATCTAGAAGTAAAAAGAAGGAGCAGAGATTGAAAAGAAGAAAGAATGATAGTTCTTCGGCATAGATGAATAGAGTTAGAAGATCAACTGAGAAAGTCGTTAATGAAAAGTAGGAATAGATAGTAGATAAGCATATAACCCTGAGGAACACCACTATTGACAGAAAAGAAGAAGTCGCGCCCCATCAACAACAGCTGATATTGAGCGATTTGAAAGAAAGCTAGATATAAGTAAGCAAAAGAGAAGGGAGGAAAACCCAAAGGAGGGAGCTTGGATAGCAGTGACGCGTGCCATACCGGTCAAATCTTTGGATATGTCAAGCGCCACTGTAAAAGACTCCCATAAAACCTAACGGCGAAGATCTCAAATCAGTAGCATAAAAAGTATATCGCCAGAGACCTCGAGCGCCGAAAGCCGTTACTGGCGATCGGAAAGAAGTGAATGAGGTTCCCGGATGATCTAAGAAATGAGAGTTGAGAAGAGTTTCAAAGATCTTAGATAGAATACAAGTAAGAGCTATAGGGCGATGTTAGAAGACAGAGCGGCTTCCTTTTTTTACGGAATAGGTTGACATGTGCGTGCTTCCACAACACTGAGGAAAGTGCTAGTATTGAACATAGAGATATGTTGAACGAGGGGCCGGGATAGCACGGAAGCACACTCCCGCAAAACACTCGGAGGAATGCCATCCGGGCCACCCGCCTTCCTGACGTTCGTAGATCAGGAGCCCAGGCACCCGATCGAATGTAATCACAGGCAAAGGCATAGACACCTGAGAGGAGAAGGAGGCAGAATGCCAAATCGTCCAGTGTTGAGTTAGAGAAAAATAGGAGACCGAAGAGATTGCCTTTTCAGTTGGAGAATGAGCAACAGAACCATCAGAGAGAATAAGAGGAGGAAACAGATTTACAAGAAGTTGGTTAGAGATGTTTTTGGCAAGAGGGCCAGAAAAGATTTGCATAGGAGAACAAAGAAGGTTAATGCACCTTCGTTCATGTAAGCCCGCTTTACTGAAGAAGAATAGAGGCAACTATTCCTAGCAGAAAGAATTTGCAAGAGTGATAGGAGAACGAAAATTTTCCACTCCCGATACGCACTGTCTCTAGCCTGGATGGCCAGAGAAACAAGCCGATTCGAACCAGGATTATGAGGGAGAAAGATTTAGTCGAAAAGGAAGGAAAAAACCTGCTCATCCCATCAACGATTACACTCCCACCTTATCGCAGAAGTTGAAAGCGTCCACCAGAGACAAAGCAAGTCACTCCAATTAAGTTAGCGTAGAAGCCAACGCAAGGCCCCAATCGGCCGATCAAAGTGCCAGAAAAAACGCGTTTGGCAGGATGGAGCTGTTGGAGAGAAAGTATAAAATTAGAGATATAAGGTGTGGTCAGATTACCAATAGGAGCGAAGTGGTGTATTTATAGAGAGAAGGACTAGTGGTGAACATAGGTCAAGTGTGTTCAAAAATTGGGTGGGACGATCCGGAATGTGTGTGGGTTCTTTAATTAGATGCTGCTAAAGATCGTTGAGAATGCTAAATGATTCGGCCATAAATGAAAATATATAAAATAATGATATATTATAATATATATTATATATATATATATATATTATATAATATTATATATATATATATATTATAATATATAATATATATAAATATATACATAATATATAATATATATCACCTAATAATATATCAAATGCAAAATAAAAAAGAAGAAGAAAATTTGAAACTTCAACTTTTAAAAAAATTAGAATTCTCTTCCTCTGGTGGCAAGGGGCTGAAAACTCCTTCTATCAAATCTTGCTTTTCGTGAATGGTGCTGATAAGCTCAAAACCTTTCAACTACCAACACCACCTTGCAGCAATGCGGGACATGGTAAAGTGATATAAATTATATAATAATAATATATATATATAATATATATATATATAATATAGTATATATATATATATAGTAGTATATAATTATATATATATATATGTTGTTTAAAAACCAAAAACCATTGTTTTTTAAATAAACCAAATAAACCAATGTTTTTTGGTTTATGCTTTTGATGGTTTTAATGTGGTTTTATTGGTTTTAATAGATTTTAAAGGCAAAAAGCACTACTGGAAACTGTTATACACATGCAACAACATATATTATAAAATTCCTAATAAATTTCTTTAGATTCTAAAATTTCAAATTTTGGAACTTAAACTGATTTATAAAATTATTATTTTTTGAGTTTACATAAACTCATAAGTAAAAAAAATTAAAAAAGAGGGATATCATATATAATAAACTCTATCTGAAAAAAAAAAGGTTTTATATATATATACCCAAAAAAAAAAAAAAAAAAAAAAATGCACAAAGATATTTTACACAAATAACTATAAGATAAATGAATTCTTATTACCTTTATATTTGAATACTAGGGATATATATATATATATATATATATATATATAAATAATATAATATATATATATATATAAATTTATAATTATATATATATATATAATATAATAAGAGAGAAGGAGAGAAGGAGAAAGAAGAGAGAAGAGAAGAGAGAAAGAGAAGAGAGAGAAGAGAGAGAGAAGAGAGAGAAGGAGAGAGAGGAGAGAACGAGAGAGAGAGAGAAGAGAGAGAGAGATAGAGAGAGAGAGAGAGCAGAGAGAGAGAGAGAGAGAGAGAGAGAAGAGAAGAGAAGAGAGAGAGGAGAGAGAGAGAAAGAGAGAGAGAGAGAGAGAGGAGAAATCTCTCTCTGGGGTG
>JABUQX010071990.1:45000-67500 GCA_015478945.1 Trachelipus rathkii | reverse complement strand
TGTAAATATGTATGCTAAATCAGTGCTATAAATTGGAAACTAAGGATTTTCTAACGGCATCATTCTCGAAGGCATACTCTATTTTTATTTTTCATATGAATTATTGTTTTTGTAATTTTAAGTTCAATTTTATGTTAAAAAAATATTTTGTACACAATAATGACTTTAAATTAAGTATAAGTGACATTTAAGAAATTTTTTATTTTAATTTTACTAATTGCATCATCAATTGAAAAAGCTTAGAAATTACTAGAATAACCAATTATTTTAAAATCAAAAATGTCAGCCAATGAAAATTAAGAATCCGTCAGAAAGCGACATTTGGCATTACATCGATTTAACCAATCAGATAATTCATAACATACTTTTCATAATTTTTTTGGGGTGCTACAAATTACGAGATCAGTAATGAATTTAATTAAATTAATTAATTAAAGAACTAAATTGTCTAAGTTGTTCATTACTAAATTTGCAAGTTAAGTATTAAAAAAAATTAAAAACCAAACAAACGATCACAGCTTAATTACCAAGCTGTTTTGTAACTTTTACCGTGGCTGTGATATGCTCCATATCTCTACTCTCTAGGCCCAAATAGTCTATCTAAAGAATCGTTCGCTTGATGAGTGGATTTGTGGTGAATTTGGTTTTAACATTTTACCGGTTATAATTTGCCTATTTTTATTATGTTATTTTTGTTGTTTCCCCCTACCAATGGTTTATAGACCCTATAGGCATTGCAGAAACCATAATGAAGCTACGAATAAAATATAGATAAATATTCTTAGAAATAGTAAAAACGTGGCATTAGAACACCAAAAAAGTAATTTCCAAAAACATGATAGGAGTGCAGAGCGGTGTTCCCCATTTACAAAAATCACAAGATATACTTTAAAAAAATTAATAATGAAAATCGTCACTCTTTTTAGAAAAAAAAGTTACAGCCTCTCAAAGTTGTTAAAACTCAAATAGGATTTTCTTATATATATATATATATATATATATATATATATATATATATATATATAGATAGAGGTATATATATATATATATATATATATATATATATATATATATATATATATATATATATATTTATTTATATGTATGGTAATTGCGCCACCAGAATGTCAAACCCTAATTTCCTTGGGCTTTGAAAACCACAGGATATGTTCCTTAGTGTTAAAGACACAAAGAATAAAGAACTAGGTCCAGTCTCGTTCCTCCTTAGGAAAAAAAGTTACAGGGGGTCAAAGTTGTAAAAAACCCCCATAAGATTTGTTATTAAAAAAAAAAAAAAAATTTTTGAAAATCACAGGATATACTCTAAAAAAATAATAATGAAGATAGTGAAAAAGAAAATCGGCAGTCTCTTTTAGGAAAAAAAGTTACAGTCTCTGAAAGTTAAAGATTTTCCCATAGACTTCTTATAATAAAATTAGTGGGCCTTAGGTCTCATTTCAGGCCCTCCAGTTCAGGTTATGATAAGATTTGTTAATTTACGATTTTCTGTGTATACCTAACAAACTTATCATAACCTTGACTTAGAGGGCCTGAAATGAGACCTCCACCTGATTGATCAATATTGAAAAGCCTATGATAGGAGTGCAGAGCGGTGTTCCCCATTTACAAAAATCACAAGATATACTTTAAAAAAATTAATAATGAAAATCGTCGCTCTTTTTAGAAAATAAAGTTACAGCCTTTCAAAGTTGTTAAAACTCTCATAGGATTTTGTTATATATATATAAAAAATAAAAATAACAGGATATACTCTAAAAAAAATAATAATGATGCTTGGAAAAAAGTTAGAGCCTGCCTCTCAAAGTTTAAAATTTTCCCATAGGATTTGTTAATTTTACATAGATTATCTCTGTGTATGCCTAACATAAGTTATCATAACCTGAACTAGAGGGCCTGAAATGTGACCTTAACCTTGATGGATCAAAAATGAAATGTCTATGTGAGTTTTAACAATTTTGAGAGGCTAACTTTTTTCCTAAAGAGTGATGATTTTCATTTTCATTAGACTATTCATTATTTTTTTTTTTTTAGAGTAGGCCTATATCCTGTGATTTTTATAAAAAATATGGGGTAACACCCCTCTGCACTACTATTACCCATAATTAAAAATATATTTTAATTTACAAAATTAGTCCACATCAAGGATATATAATTTTTTCAAGTTCGTTAGAGTTCCTCAACATGCATTGAAGTTTCTGTAAACCTAGGTCTAAAATGGATGAATAGATGTTGCCATAAACCTAAGTCTAATATATTATATATATACAGAGTATGAGCAGCATACAGCAGAGATATATACTATGTATATATAAGTATATATATATATATATAGTTGGCTATATATATATACATATATATATACACAAGCTGCTATCATATATATATATATAGTAATTGTTACCAGAGTAATGTCACAATTCCTACTTTTATGAAAAATCACAGGACATAAAATTCCAAAAAAAATAATAGCTGTGTGAAAATATAGTGGAAAAACGTTAAAATCGTCGCACTCCTTAGGAAAAAAATAGCCTCTCAAAGTTGTAAAAACCAGTATAGACTGAGCTATTAAAAAAACAAATCTTTTCTGACACAGCATCTGTATCAGAAGAAAGTGAAAATGAAAATGAAAATGATTTGTTGCGTTTGCGCTCTAAAGTTTAAAATTTTCCCATGGATTTTTTTTTTATAATAAAAAATTAGTGGGCCTCGTAAGCTGTTTTTTTAGTCATTCTTCAGTTACGATAAAGACGGTTAATTTCTATTGTTGGTATCTTTCCGTGCATACCCAACAAAACTTATCATAACCCTAACCAGAGGGCCTGAAATGAGACCTAACCTGATCGATCAATATTGAAAAGTCTATGGGATTTTTAACAACTTTGAGAGGCTGTAACTTTTTTTCCTAAAGAGCGACAATTTTCGTTTTCACTATTCTTCATTATTTTTTTTAGAGTATATCCTGTGATTTTCATAAAAATCGGTGGTGACAACCCTCTGGGTAACAATTACCATATATATATATATATATGGGTGTATGCAGGGTGGGCACTTGCCCCCGCCTAAATCTTGGCCAAATAAAAACATGAACCTTGTACGTTTGCCAAACGACGTTTTTAAGGGTTTATTAGTAGAAAAACTGAAAAGATATATCAATCGAAAGATAATGAAGGAGTAATTACTAATTACTAACGTTTTAAAAATATTTTTTCTATACTTTTAATGTTTTTCTTTTCACATTGGCTTGAAGTCAACTAGCTGTGTGGTTTTTGTACAGAAAGCTTCTTCTGACAGTATTCTCCGCTAGAACTCTCAGTATGTCGATAGTATTTGGCAGCCGCCAAAGTTGCTATATATATATATATATATATATATATATATATATATATACATATATCCCTCCTAAATGTTATTGCTGCTACTGTATTATATTGGTTATGTTCACATATATATATTACATATATAAAGGCTATCACTCAACCTTCTGGTCTCCCAATTCACAATTGTTTTTCAGGTATGTTAATATATATATATATTATATGTCATATATATATATATATACACAATGTTATATATATATATACATGCTACATATATATATTACAAGCTATGCCAAACTGGCACATATATAGTTACATATATATATATATATATATATATAATATATATATATATATATATATATATATATATATATATATATATATATATATATATATATATATATATATATATATATATATATATATATATATATATATTTATATATATATATATATTTCTGAGTGTCTTCTTCCTTAAAGTTCAAAAATTTCTAGTTCAGAAAGTTGTTAGTTTTTTTACAGGCCTCTTAGTGCAAGCTTCTGGTATAATTCCAGAAGCTTGCCTTGTATCTAATTTATTTTCTTAAAAACTTAAATTAACTTTTCTGAACTTAGAAATTTTTTTGAACTTAGAAAATTTTTTCAGAAAATATGCACTGATTCAAATATAGAATAATACCAAATATAGAATAATACCATATAAATTTTACCAAATTTCGAGACATGCTTAGTATAACCGACTGGGATAAATGAGCTTTCAAAGACCAAAACTGTTTTATCATGTGGAACATTTTAAACAAAACTTAATGAATATTCAGCCTGTTGTTTTAAAGATAAACCCATTAGGGTGGCGAAGAGAAAACCTGTTTGGTGGAATAGAGAGATAAGAGAGAAAATTAATGAAAAGCGCAGATGTTTTAAAATATTCAGAAGGGTAGTAATAGGAAGATGATTTAGAAATTATAGAAAAATAGTGAAATGAACACAAACCAGTCAATAAGAAAAGGCAAAAAGAGAGGTAGTGAAATTACCTGTAAGAAGAGGGGGAAGAACCTGAAGAAGTTTTTTAGCTTTTATAAATTTAAAAGTAAGAATAGGACAATTGGTCCAATTAAAATTGATGAAAATTTCCAGTGAGTTCAAAGATTTAAGGAGTTGATCACATTTCAATGCTTATTTTGCTTCAATGTTTACTGAGGAAAGATTAGATAATAGTTCAGAGACTAATAGTTCTTGTATGCATGAACAAATAGACTTACAGAATTTGAATTTGATGTAAAAGATATTAAATGTTTATTAGACCATATTGATCCAAGTAAAGCTGCAGGCCCTGATGGTATATATGGTAGAATTCCTGAAAGAGGGTAGTTTAAGCATTGCAAAGGCACTGTATTTGATTTTTAAGCGATCTATAACATTTGTTGAGGTACCAGATGACTGGAAAACAGCATATGTTGTGTCTATTTATAAGAAAGGTAGTAAGAAAGATTTGGGAAATTATAGGCCAGTTAGCTTAACATCTCTGGTTGTAAAGGAAAGCTACTGAAAGGTCATATAGAGAAATATTTAGAAGATAACAAGGTATTGTATGACTCCCAGCATGGTTTCAGAAAGGGTAGGTCATGTCAGATAAACCTTTTTAGGAATCGTGAGGGAATTACTATTACTGACCTTGCATTGACTGAGATCCAGTTGATATGGTATGACTAGTAAAGCTTTTGATGTCGTTCCGCCACAGTCGGATGAAAAGTTATTGGTGGTGAAAGGCAGGTGGAGTGGTGCTATGGTTGGACAAAGAGTACAGAACAGAAAACAGTGTACAACAGTTGGGAAGGAATCATCATGGGAAATATGAAGAGGGTGGTCCACAGGTTCAGTGCTAGCCACTCATTGTTCCTCATATATATATATGATTTAGACCACAGTCTTGATTTTAATTTTCTAAGTTTGCCGATGGTAATAAAGTGGCTACATCAGTATGGAATAATGAAGGATGTATAAAGATTCCAAATGATCTTGATAAACTTTGGGTGGGCAGAGGAGTGGGCAAAATGATCTAATTAGTAAAAAGTGTAAGGTCTTTTCACCTAGGTTACCCAAATAAAAGTTTTAACTACGTATGAATGGGGAGTGGCTTGAGTCTGTGGACCAAGAAAGATTTAGGTGTGATTATAGCAGTAATTTGAAAGTAGCTAATCAATGTTTGAAGCCAAGGAACAAAGCTAATAAGATGCTGGGCATAATAAATCGCAATAAGTGTTGTTTACAAGAGCAAGGAAGTACAAGTAAACTGTATAATAGCTTTGTTAGGCCAATAAAATAGAGTATTGTGCACAAGTTTGGGCCCCTATTAAAAGACATACTTAGATATCCTAGAGAGAGCACAACATAGAGCAACAAGGATAAGTTCTGGGTTTGAGATGTAAGAGCTATAAGGAGAGGCTGAAGGAGTTAGGAATGCTTTCCTGTAGAAAGGCGTGATTTCTGTGGAGGGACATGATACAAAAGCCTACAAAATAGCTTTACATCTATTGATAACATATGAAGAGACCAATAAATTTTTCTATAGAACATGGACAGACCAAGCATGCTAATAAGGTAATTATAGCGAAAGCTGCCATCTCTTTGATATGTTGTGCCATGCATTCAGTAATAGTGTTGTCAAATTTGTAATAGTTCACCAGAGGAGGCTGCTGAGCAAGTGACTCGATTGGGTGTAACATTTAAGAAACGGTTAGATTCGTTTATGGATATGGTTTGGGCATCATATAATATATTGACGAAGTCAAATTGGCGGGTTTTTAGTATAGCAGTTATTGTTAGATGGCATGTGTGACCATAACTTAGTTATTAATGCATGTGGATGGTTTATCATATTTATATATCATTAGTTTTGACTAAGCCAAATTGTGGATTTGTAGTTACAACAAATTGATAAGCCCTAGGGTGCTTTGTGGACTTGCATGAGCATGTTTAGCAGTGGGCTGACCAAAGCAGTCTCGATAGGCCCATGTGGCTTTTACTGTTCTATATTCCTAATGTCCTAATGTCCACCTGGTCATAGGCAGGATTCATTTAGTGTGGGGCAAAGGTTGATATATATATATATATACTATATATATATATATTTATATATATTATAGATATATTTATATATATATATATATTATAAGATATATATATATATATATATATATATATATATATATATATAGCGTTTGTTAAGCACAAAAACCAGCTTCCATTTGTTATATGGGAACAACCCATTGTCGCATCCCCGGTAATATGATGTCTAGATAAAAAAAATCCCGGTGCACCTTATTAACCGCATCTAGTATAAGTGAAAAAAATTGTTATAATGGTTTGAAGTCGATTTTTTGAATTTTTGGAAAATTTTGGGAAATTTTTGAAAATTTTCAGAATAGCGTTTTTGAGCAGCCATTTTGAGATTTTTCCAGCATTCACTGCATTAAGAAATTTATAAATTAGTATGATATTGGATTCATTCCTGTTGGACACATCCTTGATCTCATTCCACACCAAATTTCATGAAATTTTGTACCCCCCCCCCCCGACCATTGAGTTGAGCTATAAAAAAAACCCACTTTCCCCCAAAAAAAAAAAAAAATAAATTAAAAATGTGCATGTATATGCGCTATTATCAACATGTTGTATGGTTGTTTTTTCCTTGTCAGTGCGGTCCAGAAAACCCTCCTGAAAAATACAAAATCAGTAATAAATTAATATTTATTAAATTTCTTTTTAATAAAAGTTGTAGCAGATTGACAGGTGAGCTCGGATAAAAAAAAAAAATTTTTAAATATATAAATAACCTAGATTTTTTGATTTTTCTTCAAAATTTTTTAAAAATTATTAATTTTGATTTATAAGGTCTGTGTACGAAAAATAAAAAAAAAAATTGTAAAATTTGATCACCTACTCTTTGATAGTACAGGTTTTAAGCTATGTATACATATAAAATGCATATTGATAGCACATTTCATTAAAAAGTTATTTAACATTTATGAACCCGGGGCAATTTCAGATTTCCATTCCATTCCCCCTCACCCTTGACTGGGGTGGCCAATTGACTCAGTAACCACGGGAATCAACTCAGAGGCATAGGAAACCCATATAAACATACCTGACAACAGCAAAAACTAAAAAGTACCTAAAAATTGCTAAGGGTGCCAGATTTAAAAAAAATCAGCTAAATCTGGCAATACAGCTAATTTCTCATTCTTACTTACTACTAACACGTTAGGGAAGCTCATTTCAGCCAGTGTCAACCAAAAATTGATAAAATTTATTTATTTTTTTTAGGTTTTTTTTTTTCCTTTTTTTTAGAAATTTTTTAAAAATAGTTATTATTTTTATTTTTTTAATTTCTTTACATTAAATGATTGCCAAATGCCCATATTTTAATATATCCAGAACTACTGTAAGTGTTATAGTTTTTAAGTTAGTTACTTAAAAACAAAAAAAAAGGCCGATTTTTTTTTTCTGAAATTGACGGTATCTTAATTTCATATTAAATTTTACTTTTTTTTTTTTTACTATTTTTAATAATATTTTTCATAAAATATGCTTAAAAAAGATTTAACTAGCATATGATGACATATTGTCACTCTAAGAAGGGTTTTTAGAAGTGGGTTTTTTTTCGTTACATTTGTTTTTTTTTTTGGTAAACATTGTTTTTTTTTTTTTTTTTTTTTAATCTAAATAATTATAAAAGTATTAAAGCAAAACAAATAATTTTTCCTGGGATATATAGCCTAGGCCTAGCCATTATAAGAAATTATTATAAAAGTCTAATATGTAAAATAGTTTAATAGTTATAGGCAAAAAACTGAAATGTTTTTTTTTATGTAACGACTATATATATATATATATATATATATATATATATATATAGAAAAAGAGATCTATATATTTATAATATATATATATATATATATATATATAGCACCTTTATCAGCCGCCAAATGCTATCGACATACTGAGAGTTCCAGCGGAGAATACTGTCTGAAGAAGCTAGCTGAATAAAAAGCACACAGCTAGTTGACTTCAAGCCAATATGAAAATGAAAACACATTAAAACTATTAAAAAAATGCATGTTTATACAACAATTAGTAAAATTAGCAATTACTCCTTCAGTATCTATCGATTGATGTATTTTTTCAGTTTTTCTACTAATAAAAACTAAACCCTTAAAAACGTTGTCTGGCAAACATCTAAGGTTCAGTTTTTTATTTTGCCAAAAGATTTAGGGGGGGAAAGTGCCCCCCCTGCACCCCCTTGCCTACGCCCATATATATATATATATATATATATATATATATATATATATATATATATATATATATATATATATATATATATATATATATATATATATATATATATATATATATATATATATATATATATATATATATATATATAATATATATATATATATATATATATATATATATATATATATATATATATATATATATATATATATATATAAGGAATAAAATTTTCCTTTACTATTATTTATGAGTTAGGGGTATTATCTTCATTTTTTTAATTGAAAAAATGACAATTATTTTCAATAACAAAAAATTTATATATTTGAAAGTAGAGACAGTAAGAAGCCACATGGATCTATTGAGACTGTCTCAGTCAACTAGAGTAAATAGAACCAAACACCCAATATGCTTATGCAATGAGAGAGAGAGATTCAATTTTTTTTTTTTTTTTTTTTACTTCATTACATATATCTGACATTTTTACTGTTACCTATACAACCAAAATTATTTATGTTAATTTGTTCAATAGAACAAATGGGGAGTGATGAGTTGTGAACCTTATGACAACCCACTTTGAATTTGTGTGCAAACAAGCCATAGAAATTACCTATGTTCAGATTCACATCTGAATCTCTAAATGATATTTGTTCTTTCTGTTTACCAATGATGTAACTTACAGTAGCTAATCATCTAAGTTCAAAGATAATTTAAAAAAAAATCTTTAGACTTAATTAATTTTGAAACCTTTTATGGTACTAGTTCGGCAAAGGGTAATCATATCAGATATCATTATTTTTTCAGGTAATCTTAATTTATCGGATATCTTTGTTACCCATATTGTCTTCGAAAACATTAAAAAAAATTTTGACTTTGCCTACATGTACAAAAAATATTTTTAAAAAGTTAATTTCAGGTTTAGTGGTTATGTCTTGTTAATTATTTACAGTAATCTGTCTATAAGAACCAATCTCTCTTTACAATCCTTTAATACCTGATTTTTTGGAATATATGGTAAAAAGAAATATATCATTGCAGGGTTCACTCTTTCTGGAAAGTCAGGGAAGGTCAGGGAAAGTCAGGGAAAAAATAATTGGTCAGGGAAAGTCAGGGAAACGTTTTAATATATGCTGAAAGTCAGGGAAATTCCAAAAAAGTCAGGGAAATTTTAAAATTTCAAAACATATGAAGAATGATCCATGGACCAAGTTGCATATTTTTGATATATTTTTTTCCTTACTGAATAATTGTGGAATGAAGAGATGTATTTGATAAGTGAATGAAAAGGATGGGCGAGGAATGACATTCCATAAATCTACTTCTATCCTGTTTCTTTCTATTTTTAGTTCACTATTACTTACTATTCTTCCTATTCTGTTCTTAAAGGTTGTTCCAAGTTTATCCTTTCGATTTTGAAGGTGATTGGTATATGTATGTGTTTTAGACTGACTTATGACTCAATCTGTTTATATCTTTTTCTTTTAGGATTTATACTTTTTGAGATGTTTTTTTTTGAGGTTTGACGAAGTGATTTTATTTTTGTGCAGTTAAAGGTATTTATTATTTATTTATAAATGACTTCAAACAAAAACCAACTCTTTAACGACCAGTGGTTGGACATCAAACTGAATCCACAGTTTATCAGGTGGTTGGGTAAAGGACCTGATAGTTCCAATACATACTGTAAAGGTAAAATATGTAAAAAGAACTTTGATCTATCTAACATGGGACGCCAGTTTCAGAAGTCACATTCAAGAGAAACTCATTTGAATTTTGAATCAAAATCTCAGCAGGATCAAACCATCATTGAAAACTTTTTTGTAATGTTCTAACAATACAAATATTGAAAGTGTGTGCACTGAAAATTATGCCATTCCTTCAACTTCTAATCCTACTCAACTGATTGTAAATGACCCTGAATGTTCTATTAATAACCAACCCAAACCAGTTTATCAATCAGTTTCACTTTTTTGCATTAAGATTATGTTACAAGATCTGAAATACTATTGGCATTAAAGGTGGTGGATGAAAAAATGTCTTTAACTCGTGTGCAGATATAGGGGAAACACTTAAATTAATGTTTCCAGATAGTGCAGTAGCTTCAAATTTAAAAATGGGGCTGATGAAATGTAAATATGTGATTAACCATGACTTGCTCCCTATTTTTTTAGAAAGCAAAAGCACAATACACTCTACTTTGCAGTGAAGCTCATTCTACCCTTTTGAATTAAAATTCAAAATATTTTTGTATGGTGATTGTCCTTTCTAAGAGACTTGATTAGTTTTTCTTCTATAGTACCTGGGAATCAATGTTATGTGGAATTGTGGCAAATTATTAAATTAGAACTGATATTTTTGCATGGAAATGCGACAGGAAGGAGGGTTTTCCATAAATTAAGCAATTTTAGTGGAGAATCTGAAAGAACATAGTCTCATCAAAGAACATGCAGTACAATGCTATGTGTTAGCATCCTCCATGAGTAGAATGTCCCATAAAGTTCCTATCACTCAAAAATGTTGATAAATGTAAGAGCTGCCCATAGGAGATATAAAGAACATCTCAAAGAGTCAAAACAGAACCAAAAAGATCTATAAACTTGAAGAGCAGAGAAAGATGTTAAAACTGAAAGCTTTGACAGAAGAAGTATCGCTATAAAATCAAAAAATCTAGATGTTTGGAGAAGAAAAGTTAACCCAAATTCCATTTAGAACTTCTTTTGTGATCACAGTGGACGTTATTCCTTAGGCTATTAATGTAAGCTTTTAATTTATTTTCTTTTGTATAAATAAAACTGTTTACTTTTGGAAAAAATAAAAAAAAGTGCGTTGGACGGCTATGGGGAAGGTATAGGCTGATTACAAAATTTTTTTTTTTTTTTTAAATTCATCCATGATGATGAACAGTCAAAGTAAATTTTCAATAATTTAATGTATGAACTGACTAAATAGGCTGCAATAATGATTAATATATATTTTATACGCCAAAAATAACAATCACGCTGGTCAGGGAAAATTTGCGGAGGTCAGGGAAAGTCAGGGAATTCAAATTCAAAATTTCAGTGTGAACCCTGATATGATAACTGACTAATATTATAAAAATATTGTACATTTGGCCAAAAATATATATATATATATATATATATATATATATATATATATATATATATATATAGTTATATATATATATATATATATATATATATATATATATATATATATATATATATATATATATATATATATATATATATATATATATAAGTACTAGATTATTTTTTAATATTTATGTAAATGTTTTTTTAAATATTGATTGCATAAATTTGAATACTTTCCTTGATGGGAATATTATAAAATTAATATCATATGATTACCCTTTGCCGAACTATTGCTTGCTTATTGTTCCAGTGGAATCATTGAGCTGCATATTGGCATATAAATGAGTAGTTCTCTGCAAAGTCTCTAATAACTTATTTCCCCAGGTTGAATGGTCTGCGTCAGATGTTGCAGGAAGGCAGCTTGTGTCTTTGCAATGAAATTATGGCAATGTAATGTTGAAAACTTTTGCAATAAGGTGTCAACAAAATTATCAGTTGTTTTTGTGAGTGTCTCCATAGTTTCCAGAACAACGCTCACCCAAGCTTTATATGTAATTTCCTCTATAGACAAATTTGTGAATATTGACTTAAAGAGTTTGTTTTATTTTTGCTGTTTTTCCACAGTATGAAAGCTGTTTTTATTGTCAGATCTTTCAGTTTTGGAAGGTGACTGTTGTTTTTAGCAATGTTTGCATCCAGATTGAAAGTCCTTGTTTTCACACAATTCACATTCCCCCAGAAAACATTTCTCAGTTGGAGGATTGCATGATTGTAAGCTCAGCAGGGTTTGGTATGTAATTTTACTTTCATAGTCATCACCTGCTAGACTTTTGAATTCATGATAAAAATTCAGGTTGCATGACTCAACCATGAGCTTAACATTTTGATGAACTGTGCAGATACATATGCTGTGTGTTCCACTTTTCCCAACAAGTACCACTTTTTTGGCCTTAACATTGGGATTTGGAAAATCCAATTTTAGGAACACTCTCTTTGTATGCACAATATGCTTCTACAAGGTTGCAAAGTAGTAGCCCTTTCTGAACCATAGTTGCCAAGCCATTTACTTTTATAGACAAACAATCTTTGCTGACATCATTCTACTTATGTCATCTTGTTCATAAAATGCCTTCACTAGTTTTGGCATTGTGGCGGAGAGTATGATGATTCACTCCCATATAGGAATTTATATGAAGCTACCCATTACAGGGCAATTTTAATACAATGGGGGGTGATTAATTGACCTGCAATGTTGTCGCCCTCGACAGAATTAATCTCACTTTCCTGACCTTTTATTATATGAAAACATTAAATGCTTTCTTAGTTCTTACCTAGACAGAAAGGGAAAGGCTTTATCATCCCCAGAGTCAATGTCGCAGGAACCACATATGATGCAACCAGTATACCAAGATTTAACGTGCAACTTAGTGCTGGCAAGTGTTTGAGGTAGTAAATTATGATGAGGTATAAATGTATCATTTCAGTACAACTGATGATTATCAATATAGATTATTTAATACTTTATAAATGATGGTAGCTGATTATAAAAATGTATGATTCGATTGCAGTCATAAATGTATAAGCCATCCAATGATCAACGTTATTACTACTAGTTTCAATAAATATTACTTTTATAATTACTTTAATTATTATCAAAGAAAAAGGGGATTCTATATAATATTGAAAGAATGACAACCTCTATTATTTATTAAAAATTAGTATGAAAATTTTTTACGTTAGTTTGATTAAATCAATTAATTAATATTTTAATATATTCAGAGATATGTAAATTTATTTGTATGAGTTTTTAAACAATGGTAAAGTTAAGTCTAGCAATCAACCTCTGAGAGCTTGTTTATAGTTAACTGGATAACCAAAGATACTGACTGTGAACCGAGTAATTTATAATATACAGATATATGACTATGGTGAAGTTAATCCCAACAGTTATCCACAACCACAAACAACCTTTGAGAGCTTGTTTATAGTTAACTGGATAACCAAGGATACCAAGGATAACCATACTCTTATCTACGTTTACTTTCAAACTACTCCTTTTACACAAATCTCTCTACCAATCCTATCAAACTCTCTTTATATTCACCATCATTCGCATATAATAGGTAGGGCACCCTCCACTCACCTCCATTTTTCATCATTCTAACACCATTTCCTGCCACCCCAATCTCTAATTCTTTCATAACCCTATCCATATACAAATTGAATAACCAAGGGGACATATCACATTCCTGCCTCACTCCGCTATTAATATTAAACAATCGCTTTTGACACCATTTATTGTTACACACGTCTCACTATCGTCATACATACTTTTGATTCCATTCAGAAGCCTACCACCAACACCATATATTACTAACACCTACCATAGAACTTTCCTATCAATCCTATCATACGCCTGTTGCAAATCCATAAAACCTAAATACAATTTATTATTTTTCTCCCTCATTTTCTAAGTCATTTGTTTCCATGTGAAGATTTGATCCACACATCCTCTACCAATCCTAAATGCACCTTGTTCTTCACCAATCAGTCCTTCAGTCACTCGACGCACTCTTTCGACTAAAATTCCAGCATATATCTTCCCTACAACACTCCATAAACTAATTCCCCTATAATTTCTACAGTTCCCCTTATCTCCCTTACCCTTATATAAGGGTAATATTACTACTGTCCTCCAATCTCTCAGAACTATACCCTCTGTGGGGGTTTGGCTATTTAGTTATTTTTTTATTATGTCTCATAATTGTTTCTCTTTTTTTTTTTTAGGGTTTGCAAGAGGGATTGAAGAAGATGAGAGGATAAGATTGCCTGAAGATATATGAAGGAGCAAATGAAGGAACACATGAATTTTTGAACTTCAACCAACACGGAGAGTACATGGGACATGCAGTGTTTTTTAGTGTGATTTAAAAAAAAAAAAAAGTGAATTAAATTAAATTAAATTTCAATTTTATTAATCATTTAATTAATTTAATTATATAAGTGAAAGTAATTCTTTTTAATATTTTTCAGTTGAGCTTATCTTTGCTTTGAATTGAATTTGAATTTAATTTAATTGAATTGAAGTATAAATTGATAAATTATTTTTGAATTAGTGAAGTGAGCTATTTTTTAATTAAATTAACCAAAGCATCGCATTCGTATTAATGAGAGAGGATTCGTTTCTGGGATCTTGGTTGAGGAATGGTACGAGATTTGGATGCTTCAAGAGATTGTTGGATGGATGTATCTTTAGATGTCCTTGGTAAGGATAATTTTAGTTGTTGTATTACTTTCATGGTTAAATGAATTTTTTGTTTTTATTAATATTTTTCTTACTAGCTATTATCATTTTTTATTAATAGTAGGTTTCTGTTTTTTTAGAGTCAGAATATCGGTCTTGAGGTTCAAGGTTCAAGGGGAAGTTAGACAGTAGCAGTTGGATTGGATTGGGAAACAAGGTCAAAAAAACTGGCTACTAACATTGGCCAGGTAGTCATTAATTTGTTGGTTTTGTTTTTTTATTATTAGTCGATTTGTTACTTTATAATTTCTTTCATTTAATTCCATTTAACTTATTATTATTAATGATTTACATTTATTTTTGATTGTTTTACGATTCATTGAGGAGTTAATTAATTTTACGTAATTATTGTGAAATTATTTAAAGCATTATTATTATTAGATAACTTCTCATTTTCATAATTTTTTTCTATCTATTATATTGTAATGTTTTAGGATTTCTTTTTTTTGTATTCTTTCAGTTTTTTTTCCTGAGTCTGCTTTTCCTTTGTCTGTCTGGAGTTATTTTTCTGAATTCCTTGGATTTGGAGTTTTTTACTACGACTACGGTTGTCTTGGTGGTACTAGGATTGATATTTAGGAACTGGAAAAACAAAATACTAAAAAATTGAACTCGAAAATCTGAAAAACACAAAGGGGAAATATAAAAGAACTTTAATGAAAATTGATTTGAAAAGATTGAAAAGAAACAGGAGAAACGTGAAAATCTTAAAGTACGAACCAAATTGGAAAACTTAAAAGACAAATTAAAAAAAAAAAAACTTAAACTAAAAGAATTGAGAAAAAGACTGAAAGGAAAATTTAAACTAAACCAGAAACATTTTGGAAACTTATGAGAAAAACATTTACAAATTTGAACCAAAAACTTAACAAAAGAGTACTGTGAAGTGCAAAACGAAAATTAAACAAATTAAACTATTTACATAAAATAAAAACAAACATTTCAATAAAAATTGTGAAAAACACTGTGAAAACTTTAACATACCATTTGATATATGAAAGAAAAAACATTTGGAAAAATTGCATAAAATTGACCATTTCTCATATATCAAATATATTATCTAATATTTTTATATTAGATATTTTTTTTTTTATAACAGAATTATATTTATATATTTATATGTCTATATTTTATATGGTCGGTTAAGGTATTTGGATTAATACTGTAAAAGGGTACAAGGTAGTATAGTGTAGTGTGGTATATAGTAGTGCTAACGGGTTATTATATCGTGGGATATATTACTTTTTAAGGTGGTGTCAAAGGTATCGTGTGGCATTTTAGGGATACGATTATTGTAATATCGGTATCAGTTCGGTTTTTTTTGTAATAAACTTAAAGGTGTATGTGTTTTTTTGTTATTCCCTTCACCTGCCCTGACAGATAGCCTCACGACTAAAATTCAAATTGTAGATTTATTTTTATTTACCGTAAATCTGCTACACCTCCATAAACGCTTTATTACAAAACTTCCAAACCCAATCAATCACCATATCGCCTCCGTTTTTGATCATTTCACCAGTAATTTTATCTATACGTGCAGATTTACCATTCTTCAACTTTCTAACTCTATCCATTACCTCCTCCTTGCTAATGACCTCATCCCCAATATACCTATTCCTTATTGCACTTCAAACCCACACACATTCACTATCACCTCTTCATTACTGTTAATATTATACAGACTCGAAGTGTTCTTTCCACACTCCAGTCACATCCATTTCATCAGTTACAAAAGCACCATCCCTATTCATTATTCTAAGCAGGTTCCCCTTTTCCTCATTCTTAGCCTTTCGCGCTTCCTTCCAGAAGAGCTTCCTATTCCCTTCTAAGTCCCCATTCATCCTCCTTCAAAACTGTTTATTTACCTCTTCTTTTCTCCTATGTATGCACCTTTTAGTATTTCTTTTTTCCTCCTTATATAATTCCAAACATCTTTCTTTTGAAACTTCATCATTGGCTTGTAGTACATTCAACCACAATTCTCTTTTTACTTTTAACGACTTGCATCACCTATTCATGCCACAACTCACTGTTAACATTCTTACTTCCTACTTTAGCACATCCACATACTTCCTTCGCACTACTAACAACTGCTTCCTTCATTTGCTCCCAGATTTGTTCAGTTTCAACTAGTTCACATTCAACTGATTTACTTGCGAGTGCTCTTAGATAATTATCCTTATTACCTTGTTCACTTAACTTCTCCCTCTTAATTCTACCCACTTTTTTCTGTATCACCTTCCTTTCCATCCAATAACCTTGGATGCCAACTGTGAACTGAGTAATTTATAATATACAGATACATGACTATGGAGAAGTTAAACCCAACAGTTATCCACTTGCCCAAACCATCTCATATACTTTCATTTATTCTCTCATTTATCCCTTTCTTCTCACGACATAACTCTCTAAAACGTTCAATCCTCTTTTTATCAATTCTTCTCACACCAAACACGCACCTAAGATTGTCCATCTGAACACATTGTACATTAGATCTATACCTCTTACTCCAGACCATAGTCTCACTACTATACATTAAAACAAGTAACAACATACCGTCATGTAAGAAACTAGCACACTCAAGACTTAGTCCCTTTACATCCACCAACGATTTAATTGCACCAGGCACCTTCCTGCCACTCACAACTTTCCTACTATACTCTGCATCATATGTTCTAACTTACTTATTTTTACATAGAACAACATAATGATCCGATAATCCCATTCCTTATCCCCTCACTGATTTAACATCCAACACATACTTCAACATCTCCTTTTTCACCAACACAAAATCAATCATACTTTTCACTTCGATACCATCTCTATCAACACAAACTCTAGTATACATATGGATACTCTTGTGTTTAAAGAAAGTATTACTTACACACACACCTCTCTCTTCACAGAAATCAATCACCTTCCTACCATTCTCATTTTCTCCTGACACCCCAAAACCACCTGTTATACCATCTCTTTTCTGATCACCTATCCAACCATTTAGATCCCCCAACACAATCAATCTGAAGCTCCTACTCACCCCATCCAAAACATCATTCAGATTATTCCAAAAAATCGTACTCTCCAACATTTCCCTCAGATGGACCATACGTCACAACCACACATACCTTGATCTTTTCAAACTTAAATTTAACCATTAGAATTGTAGTACTCACACACACAAAGTCTACCATAGCTATGTATCACACGTCAATCATCAAAATTGCAACGCCTTCTCTTCCCTTCTCATTCCTTTCCACACCAGCACACACACATTTCACACGACCACTCAGTTTCGCAGTTTCCTTTCATCTTTGTTTCAGTCACAGCTAGCAAATCAAATTTGCCCTTTCTAAATACATCCATCACCTCTCTCCTCTTCTCCTCAACATTTATTCCTCTGATATTCCATGTACCCATACGATTCATACAATTTCGCCGAAAATTAGAAGTCGTCCGTTTAATTTCGTTTTTTTATTTTATTTAATACATAATTTTAATTTTATTTAATATACATTTAATACAAAAAAAATATTCAAAGTTGAAAACCTTATAATTTACTAAGTTACTATTTATTGCGAATACATATGGTAGTTGAATAAAAATAGTGGAAACTCATTGAAAATTGAAAAGTTTATAGTTTACTAGTTTAGTACTCATAGTTATAAAGGGGCAGGTTATAATGAAGAAATATTCTTTCTCCAGTTTCAGGACTTAAACAACTTCTTTTTGCTTTATATATATTTCCTCCATTACTGAATAGTCTCTCACTTTCTACACTTAATGATGGAGCAGACAGGTACTTCAGAGCTTCTTCTGTAATATCCTGAATTTTTTTTAATTTTAGTTCCACCATTCTAATGGATTTTTTGCCATATTCAAAATAGGTAGAGACAAGTAATTAGCTATTTCCTTGCGAATCTTTTCTTTCTTTTTTGTAAGAGGATATTCTGCATAACTTGATTCAGGCTCATAGTGATAGTCATCTTCGTTAGATTTTGCTATTTCTGCACAGTAATCATCTAAGCTTACATAACTACAAAAGCCAATAAAAGATTTACCTGAACCTTGGTTTGAATCAGATTCAGAGTAATCAAAGTTTTTCATATGTTCTTTTTCATCCCTGTTAATATTTTCAATTATTTCATACAACCATTTATACATGTCCTCAGATGTAGTCTTTTAAAACTAACTTGAATCTGGGATCTACGAATATAGAAATTGCTAACAATTTGCTAGAAAAAATTTTGTACAAAGGTACCTATCTTTCTTTAGTAGGACATTTGCACTCGTGGCATGCATATAATTAGTAAGCTCTGTATCATAATAACCTTTTAGTGGAGAAAAGCGTGTGACATAAAATGGCTGGAGCAGATCCGTACAATGGGATGGAAGGTTCATTAATGCTATATTTTCTTTTATAGCTAATTCTATAGTTTTGATGCTTGCATGGCTTAAATGACCATCCATTACCAATAATAGTGGCCTTGTACCTTATGTGACTTTTACAAAAATTTCAAAATACTCATGAAACATCCTTTGTCATCCATCCTTTCTTTGATACTAAATACATTGTACCCTGTATTATACCTTCCCCTCTTCCTATCCATGACTCCAATGATCTGACACTTTTATACACAACCAACGGATCCAACACATTTCCATTGGAACAACAACTGGCCAGAACAGTAGTGTTCTCTCTGTTGGTTGCAGCAGAAACTCAGAGTTTTCTGTCCGAAACTTCCAATAATGTTTTTTTTTTTTGTTGCACCCAATGGAAACCCCATAAGTCCCCCCTATAATATTGTGGGGGAAATGGAATTTGGGGGAAGGCGTCAAAGCTAGACATTTGATTGAACATTAGTTGTACCACCCACCTATCATATTTTACCCCAATTTTGGTTCAGATATGAATATTTTTTTTTAAATTACAATTTTTCTGAAAAGTCTGAGATTTTTGGGGTAAAAATTGAAAATTTTAGAAAAAAGTTCTCATATGAAGCAAAATTAATAGAAATTTATTTAAAAATGTCACAGTTAAAAGGTTGGGCTATTAGAATATACCTATTAAAAAATTTAATCTAGTTTTCTTCATTTGGCTACCACTTTTTACCCCTAAAAGCTGGCTATCAGAAACTACCCCACTGGGCTATATATGGTGAGGTGTGGTAATTTTGGTGGTTAAAAAAAATCATTAAATAATAAAAAAGTTATAACAAAAACTAAATAGCCTATCTATGCACTCTATTCCTTATGTAGTTTTATATATTCAGGAACTTAAAACAGGGTTGCACTGGGCAAATGCCCGGGGAGCTGCCCACCTACCCACCCGGGCTGGGCTTTTTATACAAAAAAACCGGGCAAAATGAAAGGCGGGTTTTATAAAAAATTATAACGTAGATTGATATAGTTATTAAGAACTGAGACAAAAAAGCAGAATTATTACATATATTTACACTAATTACAGTATTATGGAAAGAAATGTTGGGTTTTTAAAAATTATATTAACTATATCAATTTTATTAATAGTCACTTGAAGTCTTGAACACAAAAGAAAATTTAGGTACATAATTATTATATACTTTGAAAGAAAACTTAATCATTAGTACAATAAAATGTAATTGCAACTTAATCATTAGTACAATAAAATGTAATTGCAATAACTGTTTTCTAGTTAAAGTATCTATTTCAAACTTGCTACCGTGGTTGATGAAGGTAGTGCCTGCCTGGGCCCGAGGTTTCACGCCGCCACGTCCAAGGACTTAGAAGGTTGAAAATGGGGAAGTGAGTTTAAATTAAGTGCCAGAGCATGTGAACCGGAGCTGATACCAGAGCCAGACAGGATTTTTGGCTCCAGCTACATATTGAGTCAAAAGAGGTACCTTTATATATGTTTTCAATGATGTAGAACTCATTTTTGAGGGTTTCAACAATCCCAAATGAATTTGATGACACCCTTGAGGGGGTCCCCATTGAAAAATAGAAGAAAAGTATAGAGTGCAACTGTGCAAGACAGAGAAGGAGGAGGTAATGGAATTTATGCTACCAAACAGTTATGTCCATTAGAAACACTCTTAGCTTCTCATATATTCTTTGGGGCTATCGACAGTATACCTTGGCACCAGGAAATTCTTTCAAGATCAGCTACCAGACTTAGATCAAAATTCGCAAGATCTGGGAGCAATTTATAAAGAGAATAATATAATTATTCTCATAAAAACCTATTCAAGGAGGGGGGTAGGGGATGTAAATAAAAATTTATTCAAGGAAGGGGGTCTAAGGGGTGTTGGGGATGTAAACTGCAACAAAATCAATGCACTTAACCAGCTCACAACGAGCTCCAACCTTCAAATTCAAGATCTATTTTAAGGTAGATAAAATGTTTTTATTTTTGTATTTTTTTAATTTAATTTTTAATTTTTTTTAAATTATTTTTCTTCATTTTTATTATTAATTACCTTTAAAACATTTTAAAATGGCTTATAACATCATATTACAGCAGTAGATTGGGTTTTGGGAGATGGTATTTTTTTACATTACAATGGTTATTTTTTACATACCTAGGTTTTTTTTTTTAAATTATTTTGGGTCTAAATTTCAAAAATTTTAAACCAAAACAAATTTTTTTTGCTGGGTTATATAGCCTAGGACTAGCCGTTCTAAGAAATTATTATAAAACTCTGCAGTGTAAATTAGTTTGCTATAGGCAAAAATAGGGTAAATGGGTTGTTTTTACATAACTAATATATATATATATTATATATATATATATATTATATATATATATATATATATATATAAAAAAAACAAAAACAAAAAAAAATATATATATATAATATATAATATATATTATTATATATAATATATATATATATATACGCCCTTGTATGTTTTAAGACTCCATCAGTTTTGATTTTTTTTTTTTTTTTTAACATATTGCTAGTATATGATACTAACAATGAATTTAAGTGGTAATGGACATGATATTTTAAATAATTTTTTAAAAATCACATTTATATATAAAAAAAAAAAAATCAAAAATGAAATATCTCGAAAAGTACGGCACTTACAGAAAAACCAATTACATATTTGAAATCAGCGTATAAAGCTTATTACAAAAATTTAAAAAAGAAATAAAAAAATTTACTAAATGAAATATCTCGAAAAGTACAACACTTACAGAAAAACCAATTACATATTTGGAATTAGCTTATAAAGCTTATTACAAAAATGTAAAAAAAAAAAAAAAAAAAAAAAAAAAAATTGGGGGGCCGAGCCGACAGGGGACAGAGGGGGGGACGTTTTCCATACCCCTTAGGGGGGGGGCAGAGGAACCCCCGCGACACCCAAATACCAAAGAGCAGGGGTTCCGGAGACCCTCCCCGGAGGGGGGAAAATAGTCCTACCATGTCGTTCCCCTGGAAGGTCGAGAGACCCCAACTCCTGCTATCTTTGCGGTTTACCCTTG
>JABUQX010071990.1:0-40000 GCA_015478945.1 Trachelipus rathkii | reverse complement strand
GTGCGCTAGAGTCTTACATTGTAGCAGATTTTACTATAAAAAAACCTAACTACAATAACTTGAATTATGAAGGAGTGAGGCTGCCTTCCAGGATAGATATTGGGGATACAAAAAAAAGACACATACACCTTAAATTTATTATACAAAAATATATAGTATCCCAATACTACTTAATAATTACAAAAAATTACACAGTATCCTGATCTGATACCACTTACTACTTACTACAAAAATTACACACGTTATTCCATTACAAATAAACTACCGCACCTACTAATACCACCACCAGGTATTACAATATACCATATATTACAATAGGAATATTCTATACCTACACCATACCACATATGATACTTATAGACAATAAAATAAAATATAAATTAATGATATTCCTAAATGTAATAAATAAAAATATGCGAAAAATTTGTCAATTTTTTTTTCTTTTAAAGTTTCAATTTGTCCATATATTGTACCACTCTTATTTTAAAGTATTTCACGTCTTATGGTGGTACCACTTTTATTTTTATTTAAGTTTTATGTTTAACTTATCAAATGTTTTTCTAAGTTCCACACAATTTACTTAGGTTTTCAAAATGTTTTTCTAATTTTCAAAGAATGTTTTTCTAAGTTTTTCTTTTCTAACTCTTTGTGTCATTTTCGGTTTGTCTCTTTCAGTTCAAATTATCTTTAATTTTAATCTTTTATATTTAGTTCTTAATAATCAATTTTTTCTTTATTTTTCAAATTTTAGAATTTTCACAATGTTACAAATTTCTTTTTCAGTTTATTTTCAGTTTATTTTCAGTTTATTTTCAAATTATGCTGCATGTTCCATTTTATTTTAAATTCTACATAGTACCACAGGCACTACCGTCACAGTCGTATTTAGGGGTACTGCACCGTTAAGTTTAATCTGTACCCAAGTACTTCACCCAGATCGTTGAAATATGGCTGCCACAATGAAATACAGCCAAAAAATAATGGAGTCCCAAAACAAGAGCAGCTCCAGAAAAAACTGCAATGAGACAAAAAAAATCCTAATATGACATATAAAAAAATAAAAGAAATCCCAACATGAATTAAATATAAGTAAATAAAGAATAAGTAATTAAGTAATTAAAATATCATAAATTCAATTTAAATTAATTAAGGAAATCACAATTTAACGCTACCATTATAAATTTAAATAAATCAATTAACATTCAAATTTAAAATTCATAGTTCAAAAATAAAAAAATAAAAAACTATTAGGTGAATCATAAATAATACAATCAACAAACAAAAGTTAATCCTACCTGGGCAAAAGATTTTGACGTTTTTTTTTTTTCTTCTACTTCTACGATCCCTCAGACAGCAGCAGACCTTCACCAAAAGAAACCTCAATACAATACTGAAAATTCAAAACAAAAACAACATTCCATTACTTCTATACTCATAATAGAATAGAAATACTGAAATACAAAAAATAAGAATATTAATAATAACCATATAACCATAATAATCATATTAATCATAAATTCCATTAATCATTAAAATAAAATAATAATACGACAAATCATAAGTTCCCTTACCACAAAAGGATTCCACAACCACCAAAAGAACAGGTTCCAGAACAGAAAGCGACAGAACCACAAAAACTTCACCAGACCATCTACTATTGCTATCATTCATTATCCAAAGTCCGATACCATACAACACATCGCATCAGTTTTAATAATTAAATAATTCCTACAGGAAGACAAATTTATATACATGAAAAATTAATTAATCAACAATCATCTACAATCATTCACTTTCGCTCAGAACAAAAAATGAAAGAGTGATGGATGCCGCGAACTAAAAAGACCAAGAAATATAAAAAAAACTGAAAAGAACCTACTACTACTGAACTACTGACGTCGTAGTCGACGTCGTCGTCAGAACACCCATCACTCACTAAAACACAATTATTCTCCCCCCTCATAACACCCTCATACATGACATAATTAAAAAGTACCCCCAAAAAAAATATGATACAAAAAAAAAGAAAAAAAAGAACTACCACTATGGGCAGCTCACCACAACATGAGGGTATGTTGTTACCTGTGTTATTGTATGGTAGTGAGACTATGGTCTGGAATAAGAAGTATAGATCTAAAGTTCAATGTGTTCAGATGGACAATCTTAGGGGCATGCTAGGTGTGAGAAGAATTAATAAAATGAGGAATGAACTATTAGAGAGTTGTGTGGTGTGAAGAAAGGGGTAAATGAGAGAATAAATGAAAGTATGTTGAGATGGTTTGGTCATGTGGAAAGGATGAATGATAGTCGGTTGGTTAAGCGGATGTATAGTGGAGAGTGGTTGGGAACCGACCGGCTGGGAGACCAAAGAGAAAGTGGATTGAGTCGGTGAACGAATGTCTGAAGGAGAGAAATGTGAGTTTGGCAGAGGCGAGAATAAAGGTGCATGATAGTAGAGAAGGGCGGGGTTTTGTATCGGGGCATGGTTGTGGCCCACCTGGGCCAAGGGATGAACCCTTACATTGACGATTTACCATAGTGAGGTCCGTCGCGGTCCCATGAAGCTCTAGGGTGGATTTTCTGTCTGTGGCGAGTTTTCACTAATTAATGGTACAGAGGGGGCGGTAAGGCTGGGCTTTCTTTTAGACATTTGTCATACTCTCCTACTGCTTTTCTTTTCCGATGCTTGTAGCGCACCTTACTCCCAATCTTGGGGGAAAAAAGGTAGATAAAGAAAGAAAGAAGATATATATATATATATATATATATATATATATATATATATATATATATATATATATATATATATATATATATATATATATAATATATATATATATATATATATAATATATATATATATAATATATATATATATATATATATATATATGAAAGTTTTCATAACTTAATATAATATATATATATATATATATATATATATTATATATATATATATTATAATCATCTTATTATTTATTTTTTTTAATAAATAATTAAACATATTTTTAAATTATTATATATTTTAAATATAATAAATATTTAAAGAATATATAAATAATATATATATATATATATTATATCAGTTAACCACCACTCACGGGCTGGGCCCTTTTCAAGGAGGGGACAAAAAATAAAACAGAAAAACCCACCCAAGCCCTACCTTAGCGCAAATCTCTCAGCTGAGTGCAGAAGTGAGCTTTAAAGAGTTGAAGATTAAATACAGCTGGAAAGAAAGAGGCAGCACAATGAACAAGTTTGGGGTTTTCAATACTCACGCAATATTCATGCTAGAGCAAGGAACCCCTTGTGATACGAGGGCGATGCAAGGGTGGGTGAATGCGAGAGGTCAACTCCCCAGAACATCTGCCGCTTTAGTGCCTATAGAAAAGAGATAGTGCGCCAACGTCACATCGCAGAGATAGATGGTCAAGGGAGTTGGAACTATACCATCCATAAAGCTTTATTACACAACTTCCAAATCCAATCAATCACCATATCGCCTCCGTTCTTGATCATTTCACCAGTAATTTCATCTATACCTGCAGATTTACCATTCTTCAACTTTCTCACTCTACCCATTACTTCCTCCTTGCTAATGACCTCATCCCCAAAATACCTATTCCTTCTTGCACCATCAAAACCCCACACACATCACTATCACCTCTTCATTACTGCCAATATTATTCAGATTTTCGAAGTGTTCTTTCCACACTCCCCTCACATCCATTTCATCAGTTACAAAAGCACCATCCCTATTCATTATTCTAAGCAGATTCCCCTTATTCTCATTCTTAACCTTTCGCGCTTCCTTCCAGAAGAGCTTCCTATTCCCTTGTATGTCCCCATTCATCCTCCTTCCAAACTGTTCATTTACATCTTCTTTTCTCTTACGTATGCATCTTATAGCATTTCTTTTTTCCTCCTTATATAATTCCAAGCATCTTTCTTTTGAAACTTCATCATTTGCTTTTAGTACATTCAACCACGCTTCTTTTTTACTTTTAACCACTTGCATCACCTCTTCATTCCACCACTCACTGTTAGCATTCTTACTTCCTACTTTAGCACATCCACAACTTCTTTTGCACTGCTAACAATTGCTTCCTTCATTTGCCTCCAGATTTATTCAGTTTCAACTTTGCTTTGATGAAATAAATATTCAATTAAACTTAGAATTTATTAAATTAAAAGTTGAATTTATTTTTGCTTAAACACTTGTCTAGGAATTGACTTCTTCAAAGTACATAAAGAAATTTATCCTAGATAGGAACATTTACATTTCATGGATCATATAATACAGAGATATATTATCTATTTGCAGATTTACAGGAAAGATGCCCACCATACTCGCCATAGGTGCCAGCGAGATTAACATCTTCGTAAGAGAACGGAGGCACTTGCAAGATTATTATAATTTGGATGTAATAACTGATTTTGAATCTGGCCGACGTATTGAGGATTGTCTCCCGATACTAAGAGCAAAAATGTCACTAGATGTGTCTTTTGTCCTGATCTGGGCCTTGACTCCTTTGGCCTGGAAACGTAGGAGAATTAGTCAACGTGGACAAAGAGATATTTCAGTATTTGAGCCGAATAGGAATTTTACAGTCGCTCATGTTCCCACTCTGATGGAAGAGATGGTGGAGGTGGCCCAAAGTAAAAATCCATGCTGTAATGTATATTTGGTCATTCCAGCCATCAAAGACCTTTATACCTTTAACCAAAAACGAATTCGGGAAAGATGGGGTTATCACTACGAAGATTTTCTTAAAAGTGACCCAACTATGAATCCCATAGTTATGAGAGAACACTCCATTTATTCATTTGATATATTTGAAGGATTATGTTTTGACAGATATGTATGGCCAAATAAATTCTGTCTCCGCGGAAATCATGTGATGAATTATTATTATAATAATGACCGTCGACGATTGCTGGGAAATACTTCGGCTCCTCATGTGTTGTATTTGAAGAAAAAGCAATTGTTCATGAAGTCGCCACTTCTCGGTGATGGGCTCCATGCCAATCGAGATTTTTTGTTTGCTTTCGTAAAAAAAATCAACAAATACTTTAGAATTCCAACAGAAGTTGCTCCATTGATAGGGCCAGTTAACACATCAGGAACTCATACAGACACTGACGATGCGGATACAGGAACCAACAGAATTGTGGTTAATGTGGACAATCATGAAAGATATTCTGAACGTAACCAGGGTAGAGAGGGCCAAGAATATTTTGAATATGTTTCACATCCTTCGACCTCGACTGCTTCTGTTACCATGGAGAGAAGGTTGGTCGGTAGTTCTGTTAATCTTAGGACGCCTTCGTCGTTTGTGACAGCTCCAGAAAATGAATATATTCCGACACCAATTAGACACTCTAGTGCTCGATCACGGCCGCATCCAGTTGACACAGAAAGAAAGAAAATAATTGCTAGCGTTGTCCGCTCAAGCATTCGAAACGTTATGGAAAATATAGGTGTTGTTTCCATGGACATCATGGAACGACAGGACTTTTTTTCCAACAATATCGGGAAATATTAGATGATGAGGAGGTCGTTACCAATCTAAGTAGCAGTACCTTATTGCCTCACCGACACTAAGAAATTGGAACTAATAATGAACAAGTGTATAAAGTTTTAGATAATAGTTAAATAATTAGTCATAAGTTAGTAGATAAGAGAAGAAATTGAAAAAATGGAAAAAAAATATAAAACCCAGAAAATTCTTTAAAAAAAAAAAAAAAAAAAAATATATATGAATGTGGAATTAAGGGGGGGGTTGGGATTTTAGATTGTAAGATGAGTGGCAAAGATAAGTTGTGAATAGTGTCTAGTGGAAGAAAATAAAAGAGGAAGAGAAAAAAGAGAGAGAGGAAGAGAAAGAAATGAGAGAAGAACATGATGTTGCTATCAAGACACTTAAGGAAAAGAAAGAAAATAATACATCGAAAAGAAAGGTAAATAATAAACGGAAACAGTGCCCTTGAAAATACAGATGAGATGTTGAATTGATAAAAACAAAGTGAAGTGCGATACTGTTAGGGTTGACATTATTACAACATCCCCTTGCCAATGATCCCCGGTTGAAATTACAAAAACAATTGAATGGAAGAAATTTAAGTGGTGGCTAAAGATTTAGTGCGGGGGATGTAACTGTCCAGCCTTGACAGGACCTTTAGTGTTGAAAATCAATTAAATCGCTTTGTTTTGAAACATTAAATTAGCAGGTATTATTTGTCTTTCAAGAATAAATTCCATTAGTTAATATAAGGAATTATAATCGTGGAAGAGGAGATGTTGACACTGATCTAATAATAAAGACAATTAAGGAAGATTATGAGCACATTTTTATTATTGAGTAATAAGAAAACCTAAGAAAGATAGGGATATGCTCTTTTTAATATTGACACAGGAAACATATGAGAGCTTTATTACTGAAATTATTATTTTTATTTTATTTCATTTATTATTTTGGAAGGTTTATATGTATTTTAATACAAGACATTGTTCTTTCCCATGACATAACTATTTTATAAAAGAGCTGATTGACTACCTGTCTTTCTCTCATTTATTCAAGGGTTCCTGTTTTAGTCTTACCCGTAATTTATAGTCCTTGCTCTCCCCCATTGTGGAAGTATGAATTCAAGTTCCAGGCCTTTGCGACACTAACGACTTCATTTATATTCGGGAGTGTCCACCTTGGTAAGATATACTCCTACAATACCTAAGATACTCCTGCGAGTCTCCCTTTAAATGTATAAATGGTGTGTCACACCACGCCAGCCTTACTCGGACCCTATGGCTTAAGCATGAAACGGTAATAAGCGTATGTTTGCAGATTTCTAATAGATGTCCAATTAAGGAGAATGAGTGAGTCCTACCACGATATAGTGTGTATCCAAAATCATTTGTTTTAAAATATATATAAACGAACTTTTCCTTACACATAAATCATATCTCAATGTCGAAAAAGAGATTGGACCTCTCTCTCTCAACAAGTCAAGTATGGGATTTGGCTTATAATAGAGTGTCTGAACCTAAACAGAGCGATTGACTCTAAATCGTTACATATGAACACGAGTTTAGAAATATATACGCTTACTCATATTAGTCATAGGTGTTATCGGAACGTCAGTTATGAGTTTCAACTATAGCCATTAATTCGTATAAAAAGCATATATATAGTAATAGACATTAAATATATGTATATACTGTAATGGTAATAATACAGTGGTAAGAAGAATATACAATAAATTCAGAAGATTACCAATAATGCTTCTGTTACTATAAGCAACAAAAAAAACCGAAAAAGAATTGGTTGAATATATTTTATTAATTAAATTCCTAAAAATGATAATATATTTAAATAATACAATATTGTGGATAATATATAATTATTTAATGTATTAAGTATATATGTGAGCAATAGTCTGCCTTATATTTTAATAGATATAATATGGAATCTCCCTCTTTTCCTGCATCTGCTAGGCACACTGTGCGTTTGTCCTTTTTCTCTCTTTAATTATTGGTTGTTGTGAGTAGCGGATATATTTTAGTGTTAGTAAGTTAAGTATATAATGACATCTCTTATATCTTAAGATATATATATATATATATCAATAATTACTTTGCATACATATAATATTATTATAATAAGATTATGATATTAAATTATTATATATTATATGAATATATTAATATTAATACTATAAATATAATATAATATATTTAGTTATAATAAAATATTAAGGTATATTAAATAATAATTAATATAATAAGACTAAAGTATATATATATATATAAAAATTGAGATATAGTAGGTGATATATATATGTAATAATGTATATATAATATTATAAGGTAAGTGATGCGTGTGTAGGAGCCAGGTATGAAATATATATAGGTAATTGATTGTAATTAATAATTTAATAAATATAAAATAAAGAAATAAATTACCTATACAGGCTAGAGGCGCTTTGACGAGGAGAACAATCAACTTCTAAAAGTGATATTTAATTTAATCTCAAATAAATTATTTTTTAATAATCCTTTATTCTGCCATCATTGCTCGAGAGATCAACCAAATATGACACTCACTGCGGTTTTCATTCGAAACTGTGATCCTTCTCCGGTTTGTAACTTACGTCTAATATTCTGAGTGTGCGCTTATTGACCTGCTGTTCTTGCGCTATCGCTGTAGGTATTAATACGATACCACTTAGATATTCTAACCGTCGCTCTTCGACCCTGTCCTAAGGTGACTGTTCTTACGCTAGTTCATATATCTTCGAAGCACATCTATGTACGACTAAGAATTAGTGAGAGACTCTTATATGAGGAGATCTATCACTTAATACAGTGGAGATCCGAAGTATACATAGATATAAATAAGCATAATGAACTTCTTCAACATATGCTAGAAGAGTGAACAAATACATAATAATATAATAAAAAAATAACCCCATAATAATTATAATACCTAAATGATAAATCTAAACATATATTACATTAATTATACTAAATCATTGTGGTAATAATAACTATATACAAATATAATAATAATATAAACATATAACAATATATATAATATAAATAAATACAACTAAATAAAATATAATTAAACTAGCACTTACCATTATCAATCTAAGTCCAACCATCTCCTACATCGATCAGACCAAATATTGTTAAAGAGTATCGACCAGTAAACATAGGACACCTCAATGTCATCGGCAGGACAGTCGAGATTATACAGTTTATACAGCTCTTCATGATTAAGTATAAATGTCAATAGTGAAATACTGAATGCTAACATGATCAATGGAAAGACTGACAAATAAACTCCTCAAAAATATAATAAATAATGTAAATAAAATAAAAAAATAATAATATTCATGTAATAATATAGACTACATATGATTTACATGTAGTCATAATATATAATACACACCCAATTATCTCTTTCTAGCGTTCCTTTTAGGGCTATTCTTATTTAGTCATAAATTTACTACTTTCCTTATATGTTACTTTAATATATATTTAGATACAAGTAGGTTCCATACATTCTCTCACTCTTCCGACGATACTATAATTAATTCTCATAATCATAATAACTATATGGGTAATTTATATTCTTGAAAGACATAAAATAATATAACCTCTAAATTTAATGTTTACCATAACAAAAGCAGTAATCTTACTATCTGTGAGAGCACACACTCAATTGTACGAAAGAAATTGATGTCTTTAATACTGGATACAGTATATACACAGTCCAGCTCCAGCCCTACTATAACGCTATAGCCAAAACTCCACTTACATTTCTGCCTCATTCATGATCTGTTTTATGTAGAGTAATTCTACAACTGGGGTCACCTGAGTAGGATACCTCAAGTCATTTAGAAAGTATAATATGCTCCCACGATCTCTCGCTCACGACTCACTCATAGCGTCAACGTTTCTCGACGAATGATGTGAGTCTAGTGTCAGCAAGATTACTCAACTGGCGCTGATCCTTGGTGTCGTGAATTGAGATTTCTCATCTCTTGCCTATATAGCATCATATTGTTTTTGACTTGTTTAAGTTTAGACTTAAGCGGAAGGAGCAACTAGGATGTATATTGTATCAGCTACGAAATAAGGAACGTTATCCAGCGTGTTACAGGCGTATATCCTTGAATCAAATCACTAGATAATCTTCACTATGCAATCTCATTCATTTTTTCGCTATTTGTTTTTATTTAAGATATGATTTTTTACCGAATTTTATATAGATTTTTTTTATACCATATTTTATTCAAATTTCTTCTCTCAGTTTATCTACTAACTTATGACTAATTATTTAACTATTATCTAAAACTTTATAACTTGTCATTTTTAGTTCTCAAATTTATAACGATATGTGGTCGGTGAGGCTCAATAAATTATATACTATATATGAGTACTTGCATACTTAGTAATATAGTACTAACGATTACCTACTACCTTACAATCATGCTTAATATTCCCGATATTGTTTGTGAGGATAAAAGTCCTGTTCGTTATGCGCATGAAATATATGTATCCATGTGTGAATACATACTAACCTATATTTTTATCCATAACTGTTAATCGAGAGAAATATTGTCGCATGAGCGTGAGAGACTATCAAACGCTCAGTGGTCAACAAATTATATTCTCGCTTTCACATATCGCACCTCTACCTGTTTGTTGTCAGAGGTACTGTGCTCTCCGGGCTACAGTGACGACTGGGGATGTTGATTCCGTAAGTTATGGGAAATGCGCCCATCGTCACTCACTCTGCAATGGAGTATGTGTTGTGTTAACTTCGTAATGTGTGTAATGTGTGGCTCGGAAAGTACTGGATGGTGCACGTTCCTTCGCTAAACTGGGACGACACGCTTCCCTCGACCTGAAACGAGCGTCAACGCTCGCGACCAGCTGACATTACGGTAGCCATAAGTTATATTAAGACTGAATGACTAGTCCCAACCGGTAGGGGCCCTAAACCTCTCATCGCGGTCCCCCTTAGCATAAAACAATCTGACCCCACCCCCGGAGCACTGACGTTAAAGGGTAAACATGAAGTAACATAATATGTATACTTTCGATATAGTATTACGAATAAGGAATTGAGTAAAACATATTTACAAAATATTCTTATGGACTAGTATATATATTCCTCTTCATATATACCCTGTATTACTGTTCTAATGAATTTATCTTTCATAGATGTATGTTTCCACATTGAATATCCATACTAAATTCAATGTGGGGTTCTGTATCCGCATCGTCAGTTGTCTGTATTGAGTTCCTGTATAGTTTAAATCGTATTGGTGCATCCTAATTATACTATAATGAGTAGAGCAATTACATTCTGTTGTGGTGAATTCTATAAATGTATTTGTTGAATATTTTTTACGAATGTGATCAATAGCATAATAAAATACTCGTGAATTTGGCAATATGGTGAAGTATGTACCCATCATCCGATGAATAAATAGTGGCTAGACATTCTATAATATATATAGAATAAGTATAAACGGAAAGATGAAACAAATTGCACTTCTTTTCTGTCGAAAATTACAAATCTACATCGAAGGTCAGAGTGCCAGATGAGTTATTTTACCGTCTAGCAAAACCGATACGGCGACTTGATGTTACAGGAGTGCTCTATTAGTAGACATGATACAGTATTCACGCCCATACATCACCACCATAAGATCTTCTGGCTGATATTACACATGATCTGAGTGTAGTTTTGAACCGCGGAGGAGAGAAGCTCAGAGGTATTTGTAATGGTCTTGGGCAGAGAGTCAACACAGTACACTCAATCCTGCTGCTACAAACACTCCATGGCCATGTGCTCAATTAATTACTCAAGTATGAAATGAATATCGAATGCTGTTTCTCTCAACATCTACGTAATTAGCGAGCTTCATAGTTGCGACCAAGTCACTTTTTGGCTATATGAGATAGGTAGGAAAATTCGTTGATTGTAGATGATAACACCCCATCTTATTCAATCACGGAATACGCATTTTCGTTTTAGAGTTAAGATACCCGGTGGGCGTATTTAAATGGTTTGTATTTCTACTGGAGCATTTGGTTGTGCAATCTTGCCAGCAAGAGACGTTTCAAACTTTCTGTGCATGGGTCATGCGTTGATTTAGGTCCCCGTTCAGATCCTCGCTTCGTGTAAATGTGAACACGTAAAGTGGTCACTATACATGGTGGTAAGGACCAGAGCGAGTAAGAGGATCAGCCTGGACGGAAAAGGAGTGATCCTTAGTATACTGTGTGGGCAAAGCGAGCGTCCAGCCATCTTACTTATCATATCAGTAAGTATATATATAGGAGTTAGTGGAAGTGAGTATAGGGGAGGTGATGATACTAGTATATATATATAATGAGCGGTACTGTGGTAGATGTCATTCCCTATCTCGCTTCTTACCCGCATGGTTGCACCGAGCAAACACTAAATCGCTTTGTTCCTACGGTGATTGCTGGGAAAATGTTGGGGATACGGCAGAATCTTATGAGATCCGAAACGACAGAGTCATAGGCCCAGTATCAGGTACAAAAGTAAACACCCCGCAAGAATATCTAAGTGACATTTTTTAGCTACTTTAGTATATACTATGTCGCGAAACAAAATTACCTTACAAATGGAACGGTCTCAGAGAGACACATTTCAATAACAATCATGTATTAGTTAGGCATCTCTTGAACCGGCTTAACTCAGGGATCTTCAGAGCCCTATAATTAACACCATCCTTTGCAGGATGATGACCTTCCATATCTCGTGACAGAGACAATGGTAGGTAATCTCTATTCGACTGTCCTGGGCACTCATACTGTGCGCAGTCAGAGATGCGGTGAGGCTTAATCTCAATATTTGTTCTCTTGTAGAGATAACTGGCAAATCTGTAATTAAGTATCAGCCTCAAGCGTCCTGTTATGGGTACCTAACACTCCTGGATTCTATATAGTATAAGAGGGTCTACAGAATATGTAAATGTTCCTTAATGCAATGAGGATAAGAATATTCGTTATATATGGAATATGTGTATTACTATTATGTGGATAGTCATAATTTAACACTAAGACATAATGTGTTTATAAGTCAAAAAATAATATAAGATATAATATCTCAACTTATATTTAATTTAATAATTAATTATGCCTAAGTTTATAATTTGATATTAATTTATATTATTCATCTTATAAAGCGCTAAAAGTTTGATAAATACTGAAAGTAAATCTGAGTGAAGTGCAAATCATGGTAAAAAAGGAAAGCAATGTAAAATTATAGTATACTAAGTGTACATAAGAAGTTAGGTGGTAAAATGTGTCCTGAATATATAGAACAGATTAATTATTAATGATAAATATATTTTATTAAATACAGGTGTGAGTGGTGGATATATATATGAATAATACATAGATATCATGCAAGTGGCATTTAAATAGTATATTCAAACTCGAATAAGGTGACAAGCTATATTTTAAAATCTGAGTTACTGATGTCTTGATACTATATATATAGACAGACACATACACTGCTGGATATCTGGAGAGCGATTGTTGCCAGGTGAGCCCCCAAGTGAGCAATAACTAAACTCTCTGCATTGATGCCAATCTTCAGAGCAATTATCTTGCAAGTGTAGCTGGTAAATCCGTGATGGATTAGAGGCAAAAACGATATGAGAGCGATAACTAAAATGAGATAGGATAGATACTGTCACGAGTGAGCAAGTAAAAGTGGGATGAGAATTCGCTGTTAAAAATATGAAAAACAAGGACAAGATATTATTCAAGCGAGAAGAATAATGAATAATAATGATATGGGGACTTACAAGGGATAGGAAGCTCTTCATGGAAGGAAGGCGAAAGGTAAGAAAATGAGCAAAACAGGTAGGCTGCTTGAATTGAATGTAATAAGGGATGGTAGCTTTATGTAAACTAGATAAATGGATGTGAGAGGGAGATTGGTGGAAAGAAACACTCTCCGAAAATCTGAAATATATTGGCAAAGTAATGAAGAGTGTGATAGTGAATGTGTAGAGTGGACTTGGAGATTGATGCAAAGAAAAGGAATTAGGTTATTTGGGGATGAGTCATTTAGCAAGGAGGAAAGTAATGGGGAGAGCTTGAGTAAAGATGAGAATTGGATAAATCGTAGCAAGGTATAGATGAAATTATGTGAAATGATCCAGAACGAGGGCTATGGCGATTGATTGGATTTGAAGTTTGTGTAATAAAGCTTTTATGGAAATGGAAAGTATCGCTGCAAACGGCCCTTAACAATCTATACATCGGCGAGTGGCATGAGATCGGAAGAATGTGCGCAACTATCTCTATTTTCTAATAGGCCACTAAAGCGGCAGCATGTTTTTTCTGGGGAAGTTGACCTCTCGACATTCACCCCACCCTTGCTCAATCGCCCTCTCGTTAAATCACAAGAGGGTTCCATTGCTCTAGCATGAATCATTTGCGTGAGTTATTGAAAACCTCCAAAAAGCTTGGTTCAATTGTAGGAATGCCTCTTTCCATTCCAAGGCGTATTTAACTCTCAACTCTTAAAGACCACTTTCTGTACACTCAGTGAGAGATTTGCGCAGCTAAAGGAGACATAGTGGCTTGGATGAGCGAGTCTTGCTGTTTTTTTTTTTCCCAACATTCCAATAATGAAAAAGGGCCGCAGCCGCGTGAGTAGGTGGATTGGCTTAAACTCGAAAAGTATAAAAATATATATAGTATATATATATATATATAATAGTATAATAATATATATTTTATAGTAGAGTATAAGTATATATATATAGATATATAATATATAGTATATTATATATATATTAGATATATATATATTATAGTATTATAAAAGTATTATGGAAAAACTTTCAGGTATTATATGAAGATGGTAGTTGATATGGATTATATATATAAAAGGTATATAATATTATAATTAAAATATAGTAAAGATATTATTATTATTACTAGATATAAATAATATAAATATAGTAAGATATATTGATGTATTTTTTTAATAGTATAGATATAAGATAATGAAATGATATATATAGATATTATAGTGAAATATCTTCTTCGTTTAACTGTCGTATATCTACCTTTTTCTCCCAGAACTGGAGTAAGGGTGGCGGCGTCAAGCATCAAAGGAAAAGAAAGCCAGTAGAGGAGTATGACAGAGTGTTCTAGAAACCGGAAAGCCCAAGGCACTTACCGCCCCCCTCATGTACCAGTTAATTAGTGAAAACTCGCCACAGACAGAAAAAATCCACCCCATAAGAGCTTCCAGTGGGAACCGCGATACGGACCCTCACTATTCAAGGTAAATCGTCAATTGTAAAATAAATCCCTTGACCCAGGTGGGCCCACAACCATACACCCCCTAACAAAACCCCGCCCTTCTCTACTATCCAATGCACCTTAATTTATTCTACGACCTCTGCCCATAAAAACTCAACATATTCTCTGCCTTACAGAGACATTCGTATATTCACCGACCTCTTAGTACCAGCCTTGCTTTGTGAGGTCTCGCGCAAACAGTGAAGGGTGCCCGATATATCGTCTCGGTTTCCCAACACACTCGTCCCACTATACATGCCCGCTTAACCAACCGACTATCATCCATCCTTTCCACATGACCAAACGCATCTCAAAAAACTAATAGGGACTTTAACAAATTGTATCTACTCTCAGTATTATTACTCCCATAGTTCTTCAACACGACTGACAAACTCATGCTAATAAGTTCATTCCTACATTGTTATTAAATTCTCTTACAGCCCTTAGGCAATGGCGCCCTCAAGGAATCTGTCCATACTGAACAATGAACTTTAGAATTCTAACTTCTTAATTCAGACCATTTAGTCTCGAACTTAACCATACAATAACACAGGTAACAAACAATTAACCCCTCAAGTTGTGGTGAGCTGCCCAGTGAATGGTTAGTTTCTTACTTTTATCTTTTTTTTTCGTATCATAATTTTTTATTGGGTGTACTTTTTAATTATGTAGTATGAGCGGTTTAGTTATTAGAGGGGGAGAAATTAATTGTTGGTTTTGAGTGATGTGATGGGTGTTCATGGACGGACGACGTGATCGACTACGGACGTCAGTAGAATCAGTAGTAGTAGGTTCTTTATCAGTTTTTTTATATTAATTCTGGTCTATTTTAAGTTCGCGGCATCCCATCAAACTCTTTCATTATATTAGACATGATCAAAAAGTCACTGATTAAAAAATGATCTATTAGGTTAATTAATATTGTATCAATTTAGATAAACTTGTCTTCCCTGTAGGGAATTATTTAATTAGTTAAAACATTGATTGCCGAGTTGTGGGATAGGTATACGGACATATTGGATAATGAGATGAATAGGCAAAGTAGTATGGACTGGCTGAAAGTTTAAATGTGGCTTCTGTCGCTTTCTGTTCTGGAACCTGTTCTTTTGGTGGTTGTGGAATCCATTTGTGGTAAGGGAACTATAATGGTTTTGTCGTTTATTTTTATTTTAATGATAATGATAAAGAATGATTAATTATCATTATTATTCGTTATTATGTATATTATTAATATTCTTAATTTTTGTGTATTTTCGAGTATTTCATTCTTAATACTGAGATAATAGAATGTAATAGGAAATGTTGTTTTGTTTGATATATTATCAGAATATTGATTCAGGATTTTCTTTTGGTGAAGGTCTGCTGCTGTCTGTGGGGATCGTAGAAGTAGAAGAAAAAAAAAATCGTCAAAATCTTTGCCCAGGTGAGGATTAACTTTGATTCAATGTTTCAATTCTTTCTTTTCCTAATATGTTTTTTATTTTTTTATGTTATTTGTTTCATATTGAATGTTTAAATGTTGAATGTTGAATTGAGATAAAATGTTAACTCATAGATGTGCTTCTTCATTTTGAGAGTTGAATTTTTTATTATAGATGAAATTGTCATATTTTGAATTACTTAAAATTATAAAACCTTTATTTAACTTATATTTAATTACATTATTTTTATTTCTTTTTAATATCTTTTATATGTCATATTAGGATTTTATTTGTTCTCAGGTGCAGTTTTTTCTGAAGCTGTCTCTTGTTTTGGGACTCCAATTATTTTTGGCATGATATATTCATTGTGGCAAGCCATTATATTCAACGATCCTGGGTGAAGTACTTGGGTACAGATTAAACTTAACGGTGCAGTACCCCGAAATCCCCTAAATATAGGAAAACGGGTTATAAATATAGATAAGAATCATACTATGTAAGAATTTAAATAAAATGGAAGTGCACATAATTTTGAAAAATAAACTGAAAATTAAAAACTGAAAAAGAAATTTTTGTCGGTTGATTTCAAAATTCTAAAATATTGAAAATAAAGAAAAAAATTGTAACTTATTAAGAACATAATATAAAAAGCATTAAAATTAAAGGATAAGTTTTGAACTGAAAGAGACATAACGACCGAAAAAGTGACACGAAAGAGTATAGAAAAGAAAAATAGCTTAGAGGACCTCCTGAGAAAATTAAAGAAAAACATTTTGTAAAACCTTAAGTAAATGATGGAACTTAGAAAAACATAATTGATAAGTTAAAACATAAACTTAATAAAAATAAAGTGGTACCACCATAAAGACGTGAAATTACTTAATTAAAACACGTAGTGTACACCGAGACAAATTGAAACATCTAAAGAAAAAAAAAATATTGAACAAAAATTTTTCACATATTTTATATTTATTACATTTAGGAATATCATTAATTTTATTTATATTTTATAATGATCTATAAGTATCATATGTGCGTATTGGTGTACTTTAGGTATAGAATATTCCTATATGAAATAATATAAGGTTAGATATTGTAATACCTTGGTGGTAGGATATTAGTAGGATTGCGGTAGTTTATTGTAATGGAATAAACGTGATGGATATGAGTAGTAGATTGATGATCAAAGGATCAAAGGATTAAATATGTAATTTATGTGAAGATGAATTATTAAGTAATGATAGATATTGGGGAATTAACTATATATTTTTGTATAATTAATTTAAAGGTTATAAAATGTATTTTGATATACCCCAAAATATCTATCCCTGGAAAGCAGCCTCACCTCCTTCATAATTCAAGGTTATTAGTTAGTTTAAGGCTTTTTATTATAGAAAATCTGCTTACAATGTAAAGACTCTAGCGCACTCAATGAACTTATTCCCTTTACATTCAACCAACAAATTTTAATGGTGAGCGCGCGAGAGCCTTTACCGCCATCACAACTTTTCCTACCTGACACTCTGGCATCATTCCCGTTTCCCTTCTCATCCAACACATACCCTAATATTTAAACTCAACACTTGCTCCAGCTGCATCACCATCTAACATAAACTTCACACTGAGGACTGTCCTCACTCAACAACCATAACCTTTACTCTTATCTTACATTTAATTTCAACCCCTCCTTTTACATACCCTGCCAAATCTCTCTACCAATCCTCTTCAAACTTTCTTCGAGACCTCGATACAGAACCCAAAAAAAAAAAAAAAATTGAATTTTTCCATAAAAATCTGAATATTTAGAGATTTTCCTCCCCGGAGACGGGGGGGGGCCACTTTTTTTTGTTTTAAATTTTTTTTTTTTAAAATATATATATATATATATATATATATATATATATATATAATATATATTATTTATATTATATATATATATATATATATATATATATAGTATATTATATTATATATATTATATATACTGCCGTCAACCCGGGGCCAAGTAAAAGAAATTTTTTCTGCCTTTTTTTCTGTATTTTAAAGTAACTTTTTAAAAACTATATTAACACTTACAGAAATTTATTGATCTATTTAGTATTTAAATATATTAGTAAAGTCTATTTGGTTTTTAGAATTTAAGCACATTTTATCAATGTATTTAGTTTTAAGTATCTAGATACACTTAAAGTATTTAATGCCCAACTCTCCCATCTACAATCAATTATCAATAAATTTTTACCCATTTTTAAACCACATTACCTGAAAAGATATGTTTTACTGTTCTTTGGTAGAGTCTTTGAGAGAGAGTAATAAGAATGATCAGGCTGACCATATGCCGCATGATTTTCGCTGGAAATTTTTGTTAAATCGGTGGCCACCCTTTAGCAATTTTTAGTGCTACTTTATTAGTTTTATGTTGGTTTCTAACGAACGGAGGTATAGTGGATTTATATGGCCAGTTTTTCCACGATGCAGTCTGCTCGAGTCCGATTCCCCGTGGTTACTTGAGTCAATTGGAGGTCCAGCGCCACCAGGCTCAAAGGTGAGCGGGGGGCGGGGGATGGGGGAGAATGAGAGAGTCGGAAATACATGAAAATTTCATTTTCTCCTCCCGGTTCACAAGTGGAGTGTTAGAATAAACTTTTTTAATGAAAAAGAGTGAATGAAGCCACTATCAATTAATTATCGAATCCCTCAATTAGCCTCTTATTGCATTTGCTATAGAAACAAAATAAGAGTCTATAAAACCTGCATAAGAACAACTTACTAAAATATCAAAAAGTAAGTGCGGAATTCAATATGTTTCTAGCAAAATGTAATGATTTTTAATTTTTCTCCATCTTGCTTTCTTATTTTAAAAATACACATTTTAACACATGCAGTATATATATATGTATATAAAAAGAATATACAATAAATAATAAAGAAATTAAATGTTTTAAAAATTTAGTGTATTGTATACGAAGTATAAATATAACGCTCATATAGAGACCTTATGATTTAGCGATTTATTTAGGTTTAGGGTATGTTAAAATTTTTTTTTTTTGTTATTTGCGTGTTGGTGTAGTTCACTAAGTACGCATAAGATTCTACTGTACTCTGAAATCGTGCTAACAAGTTTATATTTGAAAGAATTTTTTATTTAGTTTGTGTATATCAAGGCTTCTTCTAGTTTTTTTGGTAAAAATAAAAAACTAAAAAATTTCTGATAAGTGTTGCCCCTCTCTCGTCAGACTCTCTCTTGTGAAAACATCAAATACCCGGGCTAGGAGGACGTAAAATAATTTATATCTTGTAGGAGGCTGCAGAATATTATCATAGGTTTTGTGCTAAGTAAGAACGTTGGTTTGTGTAGTAATACTAGGACATATTGTGTGACTGTGTCGCTAAGATGCCCAAAATTGGCGAGCTGAATAACCACTCTCTACCTCCTGATCCAACTAACATTAACTCCGCCGTATGAACAGGGAAAAGGCAGTGTATATGATACTTCCCTGTGCATGAGTAGCTGTTGTAATGTATTGATTAGTGACCCGCTCTTCTAACGAGAGGTGTGGTCATCACAAAGTGTTATGAAGAGATGTCCAACTTGGACGGTACTCACAACTTCTCCTAACTTGTGACATAGTTGAAGGAAGTTATGAAGGAAGTTTTAAGTCTAGAAGCCACCGGACGGATAAAATTAACACGTTGTTTGTGGGCGGTATTAAATGATGACGTAGCTAACTCAGGAAGAATGTAAATCTCCTTTGAAAACACCGTTTGCCAAAAGAATGGTCCATTTTCTATATTACTGTGTGTTGGAGAGTTTTTTGGAGAAATACTATCGTACAACCCTGTGGAAGATAAAATAATTCACTAGTGCTAAGCTTTCGTTGTTTTCCTAGAGGCAAGAGTGGCATAGCTAACTGTGGGGAAGCGACAATACAAAGAGTAGGAGGCGGTTATTGAATATTCCACTACCTTTAAGATTATATGCTCCAATTAATAACGTGACTAATTGTGTTATAATTGCACCATGAGTGGTGTTGTTGTTGCCAGTATTGCCTGATTAATACTGCAACGTTCTGGTCAATTTATGCACCATTGATACGGGTTTGAAGGAAACAGAGTGTCCTCTCAGAATCAGTGAGGCGGGAAATCGACTACTGATGTGTTTGCAATGTCCTCTGAATCGCTATTTCGATCAGGTCTCTCCTTTAAAACCGTATTTAATTGTTAGAAGCCAAGATCATTAAGCCAGTGACATGGCGTTGTGTGTACTCATAATTTCTAGCTCCAGAACATAAACAGATTTATACAAGTATTCAGAGGGTGAAATGTCATGTGTGAGGGAAGGAATATATTGAGTAAGGTGTGCGTAAGGAGTGGTTCTTGCGGAGAAAAGGTAATGATTGTTAGGGATGAATGTGAAGGCGTTATTTTCTAGCATGAATTGACCAAGAGAAAGAAAAATTGGTGATTCAGAGTGATAACGTTTCAGCGCTGTAATATATTGAGTAGGGTTGGAGTGTTAGAGTCTGATTAGATTAATGTACATTCATTAAACCCCTACGTGAGTAGCAGAGTCGAATGATCTCTACAAGATCGATTAGTATCTATAAGCGTATACTATTAAAGGGAACCTATATTGGGATATTTTGTCTTGAGTGATCTACTGATCAGAATGTTACGTACAGTCATATTAGGTTACTGATATGTATGCGTATTGTTCAGAAGAGTTCCATCTTTTTCATGAGAAATATTAAAGGGGGTGGAGGTGTATATAGGATATCATTAAATTTATTAGTGGATAGGATGTTTGCCAATATCAAATGTCAGTTCTACCGTCCATAAACTGCGTTGTCAGATCAATCTCCCCTTATACCTTAAAACAGGTTAGACACCGTAGACGGTTCGGGTATTATTATCGTTATGATGTAAGAGCAAATAATTTGCTCCCTTTTGTAGTTAAAGATCGTGACTATTATGACATTAATGTAAATTACATGCTCGGCTAAGGTGTAGCAACTTGACGTGTTAGTTGTATTTGGTAACTTCTTCTTGCCACATATCCTAATAATTTTGATATTTGAGCTGAGGTAAAATTATTTAGGTATCAGTATCTTTGTAAGAGGTATTTATTCTTTATAGTATGTTAAGCTTTAGTATGTTATATATGTCGGATATCATAGGTGGCTGTTCCGAATAAAATATTATATGACCTAATAGACTATATTGCCACCGACATTCATTTGAGTCCTATATTGCTTGGGTATTTAGTTTGGGTTAATTTGGTTTTTGAACTTTTTGAATGGGTATAATAATAATATCGTCAGAAGGGTCTTGAGGAAAGTGTATATATATATATAATTATATAAACTGATTTTGTGATATCTTTCATGTGAGTTATTAGTGAATTTATTATAATTATTTTATATTAATTCTGGTGTAAAAGGTGAGTGATATCTATTGCATCTGTGTATCAGTAATCTATTTTTAAATCCTATTCTGCCAGATAATATTAGCTATGTAGGTTGTTGTTAAATACTATTTGACTAGACTTACTATAACGAATTTTCTATATAATAATTGTCGTATATGATATTATCTTGTGAACTATAGTAAAGTTTGTCATGGCGTAAACCGGTAGATAGACTAACCTACGCTCACTATTCTATTTAGAGAGTCTTGAAAAAGCTGTATTTATATTATTATATAGTACTAGCCTCTCGAAAAAGTAAAATAGAGCATTTGTCATATTACTACGCTTAATAATTTAAGTACATTAATTTACTACTTTAAAATTATAACGATAAAAATACATCATATAGACTTTATTTAGTAAAAATGAAACATTTAATAAGCCAATTGAGGTGAAGTGTGAAACAGCTGTATAAAGTAAGTAATTAGACTTATTTTGGTTAGCCTGTGAGCGAAATAAGTTGAGAAAGCCAATAATGGGTACTAAGAATATTTAGGTGTTTTTAGTAATATAGGCCTATTATACAAGTAATAAGGTATATACAACTAAGGTTAAAAAACACATGGTTTTGTGTTTCGGGAGAAATATACCAAGTGGAGTTTACTAAATTTGCGATTACAAAAAATATGAGCGATTTGGATTAGCGATATTTTTATCAAAGGGGAGTGATTTTACAGGTGACCACATATTGACAAGAAGGAGATAGAAAAAAACCATTAAGCACAAATTCCTATATTAAGTGAGCACCGTTATATCTGAGTGATATGCGCGTATAACAGCCACATTTCAATTAATGGGTGGAATATGATGCAGGTGTATTAACTGTTTCTTTCAGCCATAATATATTAAGCTCAAATGAAGCAGAAAATATGCTTTGAGAAGCTTAAAATGTTAGGCATAAACAAGTTGGAATGGAGTGGTTGTGAATGAAGAGTGAATAATTATTCAATTTATTATTATTATTACTCGGTCAAACATAATGTACGAGTGTTCCATAAGTTTTATACGTTTAGTCGGAATTGCATACATTTACTAAGTGTTTAGGGCTTATACAGGAATGTATATCTATAAATATCCCTTATCTCTCCTTTTCATTCTTCCTACAACAAAAGTTACTTTTTAATTTTAGTAGTTGTTTGAGAGAGAGCTCAGTTTAAAAAGGCAATCAATATATTACTTTCAAGGAAGCCTTAGATATGTGAGGAAATAACACGGCAATAGCTAAATGTCATTTGATCTTCATTTCCCAACCATCGCATAGAGATCTATAATGAAAAATTATTTAAATTGCTATTTAATTAATATTCTTATAAATTATTATATATATTTTTATAACAAGCCTTCAAAAAAAGTTGGTTCTCCATTTGCCCCACCATCTAAAAAATCGTCATTGGTGGCAAATAAAACGAATCGTGATTTTCAATAAGTCTGCATACACTCTATACCCCCTAATATAAACCCCTCATAGTATAAACCTAGCAACCCATTATATCGATGGTGTGGAAGACTGACTAATATATAAGCAAACAAAAAATTGGGTAATAGTACTAAAAGTAGGTAAGAAGAAACAAAATTATATGACAGAATTCACAAGAATTAAATTAGGATAATATAGGGAAATAGTAAATTTTGGACTTTCCAATGCCCCAGCAATATTTGCGAGGACAATGGAACTAGCCCTTTCTCACCTGTTAGGAGATGCATGCAGGGTTTTCTTGGATGATGTCCTTATTATGGGTACTTTGGAAAATCACTTGGAGAATTTAAAAAAGGTTTTTGATTAATTTAGGAAAAATAAATTAAAAGTAAAACTGTCCAAGTGCAGATTCTTTAGAACTAGTCTACTCTTTTTAGGTTTTAAAAAATAAAACAAGGGAATCTCTCCCTATCCTATTAAGTTAAAAACTCAGCTTTCAAGCCACCTACAAACATGAGTGAGACGAGATCTTTGTTAGGTTTCTTTAATTATTTCTCACATTTACTATCCCATTTTTCAGAAACTGTTAAACCTATCACACATTTACTACACAAAAACACACCTTTTGCACAGGGGCCAGAACAGCAAAATGCTTTCTTAATTATTAAAGATAAACTTTTATTGCAACCACAACTGCGCTATCCAGACTATAATAATCCTTTCTTCATAAATTCCGATGAAAACAACAAAGAAAAACCATTATTGTTTATTTCTCATTTGCTTTCCAAAGCAGAAACAAACTACACCATAGAGCAGGAAGCTCTTGCAATAGTTTTTGCTTTACAGTAATTCGTAATACCATCTTTGGCTATGAAGTCACGATTATCACTGATAATCATTCACCTCATCAGGCACTGGCAGTTGTCCGGCCGTTTAGAAAGGTGGAACCTTTTCATTTCACATTTTAATCCCAATATCATTCCCGACTATCTCAGTAGAAACCCCCCTCCTCTCACTCATAATTTCTCTAAAAACACGGTCTTATCTACCACACTCTTCCATCTCGCAAAAGAAACATTTGTTAAAGAGCAAAAAGCATGCCACAGATTGAATGATCTTTCTAATTTCGCATAACAAACCTCTTAATCAACAAGATACATCTGCTGATACTTCCCTCATGTTCTTATTGATGACATTCTCCATTATGCCACCCAAAATGGGAATTTCTTCATACAAGTTCCTGATTCCATGATACACACTATCATTGAACACAACCATGACTCTTTACCATCAAGGCACTGTGGGGTAGAAAGAACAGTGCAATGCATTCAGGAAAAATATATTTTCCCCAAATTATATACTCTAGTGAAAGAACACTGTCATTCCTGCCTCTCTTGCCAGAGTGAAGGGAAATACATCTAAAAATGCTCCAATTAAAACCTACCCCCTTCTGTATGAGCTGTTTGCCAGAGTCCATTTGGACATTCTTGAGCCATTGCCCACATGCAACATCACAAAAGCCAAGTACATTTTGGTTCTAAAGGACAGCTTAACTAGGCATGTTGAGCTGGTCCCTCTCATTCAACACAGAACAAAAGACGGTGCTCAGGCAATTCTGGAAAGATTTATATGCAGACATAGTACTGCAGAAGTTATTATATTGGATAGGGCTCCCGAGTTCACGTCTCAACTTTTTAAAGAGATGTGTGCACAGTGGAAAATCAAAGCGGTCAACATTGTTGTCAGACACGCTTCATCTAATAGTTTAGCGGAAAGAAAAATGTTGAAGATCGCAAACCACCTCAGGCATTATGTGAATTCCAACCACGATAACTGGACAAAGCTTATTCCTTTTACACTATCAATTCTACATTTAACTCCTCCATTGGTTGCCCTCCTCACTTCCTTCTCTATACTTATAATAAAAGACTACCTTGGGATCTTCCTAATTATATATCTCCTTTTACTAAAGGCTCTGAGCCTCAAAAACATATCAACAATTACGTTGATGGATTAGCTGAAAGAGCTAATCTCATATGAGATCAAGCTAGACATCTTCAACAGGAAACAACAAAATAAAAAATTTTCTTCTATACCCATCAAAGTTGGGGATTATGTACATATTTTAGATGTGAAAAAGCCACACCAATCCCCCAAACTATTTCCGAAATGGACAGGTCCATTTCAAGTGAAACACCATGTCAAGTGAAACAACTTGTACACTTTAACAAATTGCTTTTACAATGTTTACAAACATCAAAAACATTTATTGTCCATAGGGACAACATAAAAATTTTAAAGGTATTATCCCAAAATGTACCAATTTCCAAATCCCCAACCAATGGTGACGTTCTTCCACCTAAAAAGCCAACCCCAAAACCTGTCCTTCAATTAAATGTCCCACAAAAACCAATTCAAAACATTCTAAATACCATATATTTCCAAAGACCTATTCAACCTCCCCTAACTTCACCTCAACAACCAAAGATCATGCAACCTGCCATCCCCTCCAAAACTCCTGAAAATAATAAACATTTCACCTCAGGAAAGATCGACCCCTTCACCTCCTCCTTAGCATGCTCATTTACCTCCACCAACTCATAATTTCCTTTTCTCACCTTCCCCACCTAAAGGACTCACTTTCAGAGGATTTCCTACTACTGTACCTCCAAAATTATACTTTGACGATTCTCAATCACCAACCCAGCCTTCAGCATCTGAAATCCATACTCCCTCACCACCCATGCTACCCCCAAAATCATATTTTCAGAAGCCACCTTTCCCACCCCCCCCACCACCTCCTCCTAAGAATACCTCCATCTCCACCAGACATTAGATCACATGACCCTTCTTATGTCCCCAATTTTCTAATGAGAAATACCAACATATCCCATCCTATGTCCCTAAGAAATAGACAAGGTACCATAATGAGAGGTAACAGAGAATACCTCCTTCCTCCAAAACAAAACATCCCTCCAGGTAATGGTTTTCCAACCCCTGGACCCCCCAAATCATAATAGCTTTAAAAATGTTCTTTTATAGTACCACGGGGAGAACCTATTACACATTTATATAAATGTCTAAGTACAAAAACATCTTAGAAATAGTACATTTCAAGCATGTCATAAAAAGAAACTGTAGATACACTTTCAATTAATACCAACAAAAAGAAAATTTTTACAAGAGTTTAATATCAAAGATTTTTAACATCATTAAAAATATCTCACAAAAACCATTTTTCATAAAGCTTTATATATTCCTTTACAGACAACATGTTCACCATTTGGATTTTATTCCAACTTTTGTCAATAACAACCATTGCTCTGCAAAAAGGAAATACAAGATCAAATTACGAAATACACCCAGGATTCATATTGAAACAGGCAGGAAAAGCAAGATTCATAACAAATTTTCTAATCATTAATACAGATTTAAAATGTTCACAAGAATTACATGAAAGAGTAAAGGAAATCGTGAGTCAAAATACTTACTTAACAACATCCTATATACCATACCTACAACAAAGATTTAATATAGATTTTACACAACTTCAACCCCCCTTTCATCAGAATTTAAATACCGGTATATAAATTCATTATTACTTGAAAGCCAAAAACAGTTTATAATCCTTTCCCAAGACCCCTGGATTTTATCCCATTCAAAAGTTCAACCACCAGTTAACCCAACTAGATTTAAGAGAGGGCTCATGAACATTGGTGGAACAGCATTACAATATTTATTCGGTACAGCCACCATGACCAATATACAAAAGCTTAACACCAGAATAAACCTTTAACAAGATACTAGAACCCACATTTACAAGTCTAAAAGAACAAGTTATATCAGCCATTTTAATACAATTATAACACATTTATGTATACTCAGGAAAATACATAATAGATACTCTCTCATAAATATCTTAAATTTTCATCACAATACTAAAAAAAATTCTTTCTTATAGTAAAAAATTAGTACACCAAGAAATATAAATTAATTCATATCTCTAATTATATGAAAAAAAGGGTAAGTCTCGGACACATAAACATGCATGATTTATGGTCGAGTTAAACCAGTAACACAAATAATGAGAACAAAAACAGAAACAAACACAGCATTTCACGACAACACTTCCCTAATAATATATATATTATATATAATATCAATCTGAAGCTTATTTGTATACTCATCTCTCAGATTTTATCTTTCAACAAGAATTTTACAAGAGACAATATTACACACCTATAATATCCTTTTATGCATGTGAAAACCTTCTTTAACAAGTTCCTAATCAATTGTAATTTTTCTATAAATATCTGGTGCAGAGTATGGTATAAGTATCTCGTGCCAAATAATAGAAAAAAAAATTACGATGGGACAACCTATAACTATTTCTTTCTAACACATCATTCCTTTTCTCTGGTAAGAGGACTCCCTACGAAAATATAACATAAAACTTACCTTCTTCTTCCACCACGCCATCAAGTTAGCACGAACCAATATCCAAGAATCATAATTACAACCAATCCTTATATCTTGTCAACCACAATTTTTTTAGAGAACATGGACAGCCTATATAAAGCTAGAAGCCTTCTTCGAGAAGCAATTTGACAATTTATTAGGATTACATATAAAATTGACATCGTTCCCTTCTAAACCGACTATATGCCAAGGTTCTCATACTCATTATATATAAGCTCATGAACTGCTCATCTTTATACTTCTGTGAACGGCCGATACTGAGTAACCAACCAGCACTTACTCATTAGACTATATCTCAGATATTCTCCATATCTTCACATACACTATATTCCCTCCCCTACATACATTAACAAGCTCCGCACTCACAACCTTACTCTTTTCTCTACTCTCTGCCCACTATGTAATTCATTCTATCTCTTGTCCCAGAAAACAACCCAAGTTAACCACTAGTGCTTTATTCTATCTCCCTCAGGGCTGTACACTAGTATCAGACAAACACTTATTCAAATATTCTCACCACTCATCTTTACAAACCATTTGGATTTCAAAGGATTTACATCTTCCTGAACACCTTGATTGATATAAACCATGATTTCATCCCTAATGTAACTTCCCTAACTTCCAAGTTGAAATTGAAATCCCTACATCCATATTGGGACACCTCGTTAGATACCATAAATCAAACCTTACAGACCCATGAAATAATTAATATACACACTCTCTCTTTGTCCAGCTTTTCCATTGTTGTAGCAATTTTGGGCACCTTAGCAATCATATATGTTTATAACAAATTTCTTCTAATCCAGGTGAATTCTGCGGTTCCACCTTCCGTCCCAAATATCCAATATACCGTAGTTCAAAGAGCACTGATATCAGAACCAAAACCAGCACCAACCACGTACCCTGCTCTGGAGCATACTTATTTGAATCCACATTTAACAACCTCTAAGTAAATAAAACCCAGCTTTTCTTTTCCTCTCTCTTTCCTAACATCTAAATTTTACTTTCAGCTCTTTAAAAATTTTGACCTCTAATTTTTTTCCTTTTTTACTTTTCTCTATTTTTTTCAATGGTGCAGATTTTTTTTTTTTTTTGCTACGTGAGTTTATTCATCCTCAAGAGGAGATAACAAATCTCACCCCCACCCCAACGCACACTCATCATCATAAGTTACCAACTATTACAATTTTAGTTTTTCAATTTTTAATTGATTTTTATTTTTATTTTTATTTATTTATTTTTTTTTTTAATATTGCCCAAAATCTCCTTTATAAAGTTTTTTGTTCTTGAAAAAATTTCAATTTACTTCATATTGATGTTATCAGTTCAACGCTCATTACGATGACCTGATAATTTGTGATTTGTGAACCAAGGACGCGGAGCGAAAATAATCAACTTTGGAGGACGAATTCTAAAATCTCTCTCCCCCCAATACTCCCATACGCCCAGAAATACATTTATCAATATATTTTTCTGGTACCAAGACGTTAAATATAATGAAAATTATTTCTTTAAAGGTTTTATATAATGACTTTTATATTTAATCATTATGATACCTTCCTCCTTTTTTAAGGGCTCGCCAACAGCTAATTTAATATCATTTAAGTCTATTCTAGATGCAATAATCACATCTGGAATGCTCAGTAATTCTATATACCCTAACTTTATAAGTATTAAGCTCTCTCTCCCCATTTTCTTTTCACCGGCTGCATGGGACTTCAGCGATTTTTATTTCACTTTTGGAAGTGTTCCATTTCTATTGTGGTACCTGGCGTACCTACTCGCTAGTTCTTTTAAATATTTATAGTAAGTCTCGATTTTTTTGATTTTTCTTTTTAGAATTTTTTTTTTCTCAGATCAGGTAGCATTTACCAATGATATTATTTGTTTGCCATAAATGGTATTTATTTTGTATTATGTGTCTGCGTTGGTGTGTTTCGTGATACAATTAGCCCCCAAAACTTATAAAAAATATACTCTCCTTTTTCTCGTGTAGATTACTACCATTGCGAAAGAATCTAAAATAACTGTAAGTAAGGATTAGGTTACTCTTTCTTTTTGAAAGATAGATTTTTTTTTCTCCTAAACAACTTATCCTTAGAGTTTGATTTTTTTTGGGGTACTTTCATTTTTTTCTTTACTCGACACCATGAGCTCCTATAGTAATCATATTTTACTCTCTTCACTAACAGGAATAGATAGTTTAACTTGCTAGTAATAAGTGTGCCTTCGGATATAGTTTTTTTAATAATAAACCATTTTACTTAATATTACTCCTCAACATAAAACCACAAAGTTTACACATAAATTTTTCATTTCGTCACACTAAATTCCATTTCTTAAGATGTGTTAGCAAAATAACATGTAGGGAAATATTTATTGAACTATTTTTTTTCTCTTAATAGAGAATTTAGCCCCACATTTTTCATTAAGTCACACTTTCCATGATTTAGCAAAAACATGCATAAGTTAAAGAATCCACAACCTTGTTGTTAGCCACTGGCCTAATTTATAATTTCGTAAAATATAAGGTAAAATCAAACAGATGCATAATCATGGGAATATAATATTAAATAGAAATAAAAATATAAACAGATAAGAAACTCAGAATGATCAACTTTATGACCAACTCTTCGAGTAAAAATTAAATGATGTGTAATATAAATTATAATTTTTTTGAGGAATGTGTGTAAAACTCCATTTTTGTTTATCAAAATGTAGGACTTAGCTCTGCGAATTTTTTTTTTTATTTTTTTTATTATTTTTTTTTTATTTTATATTATTTTTTTTTTATTAATCCAAGCCTCTATATGTGCTACATGTATGTATGAACATAGATAGATTAATTTTACATAGCAGCGCAAATTGATACGTCATTGAATGTTCTGTGGTTGAACTGCTATAGATTATCTTGAAAGCGGTTATTGGGAAGATGAGTTGGATTCTCAGATGCTATATCCTAGGCTCTTCTCGGCAAATCTTTAGATTTAGCATAGAATAATTTAGTTTTTTTTTTTATTGAAAAAAAAAAAGTCCTTGTTTTTTTTTTTTTTTTTCAAATTGTAGTTAGATTATAAAGCAAAAAAAATATATATTTTTTTTAAAAGTTTTCTTTCCCATTGAGCAAACCTTGATGTTTTTTTTTATAAGGAGCAAGACATGTTAGCCTAGAACAGATAATACTTAGAATGATTTTTTAATGTTTATATTATAGTAATAAAGGATAAATTTTAATTAAATGTGATAATACGGTTATGCTAACTATTTGAATCAGATTTATTGGGAGTTTAGACAGAGGACAATGATCGCACATACTCTCAGTGTGAGCAAGTATAGTATTAGATGGTGAAGAAATATCTTTTTTGTGTACTGTCAACGTCTGGGTGTCAGACAAGAGGTGGATATTTTAGGTGTCATATTGTCTTAAAAAGATTTTTAAAAATTTTTTCTTTGGTTCCTATGAAACCAAATTTAACTGCGCACTTTAATTTTTTTTATTTTTGATTACTGTGTCTTTTATGCAATGTGTTTTTTTTTTTGTTTTTTTTTTAAGATAAAAGATGTATAAAATTTAAATTGTAAGTGTTTGTATAAGCTAGTATGCTATTAAATGAGTATATGTGTTAGAAAGTGATGTAGCAATTTATTGTATGTAAGTGGGCAAAGAATCAGTATGTAGGGATTGGGTCAAAGAATCAGCAATTTGTTGGTGAATGGGTCAAAGAATCAGCAATTTGTAGGTAGGTGGGTGGAAGAATCAATCAATTTGTATATGGTGATTTAGGCATCATCTTGAAAGTCACAATTGAGGTTGCTTTATTGTAATATAGGCAGGTTGTAGCAGAGTTAGAAAGGTTAGGTATTGTTTTATTTTCCTTTTCTCAGAGCTTGGTTCGTAATACCTGAAGAGGAAGTTGTAAAGCTACTATATGTATGTAAATAATTAAAAAATTTTTTTTTTTTTTTGGCATACCAGTTGTCTGCCCAAGTTTGGTTCTCCCATATAGTTTTTATTTTTTTATTTTTTTTTTGGTCCTTTATTTTCTATTTCTCGGGCTCGGACCTTCCTTGAGTTAGTTTCGGATTACATTGAAGGTGCTAACATAGTATAGCTTCGTAGGATATTCCTCTCAGACATATAATCTCAAATGTTAATAGTTTGACCTATAACTTGGCTTCGTGGTTGTGATACCATCTATTACCACTTACTTTCGTATCTCTCTCTATTTTAATATTTTTTTTTTTATTTTTTGGAGTACATTAATTAGATATTTCCATTCTTTATAATATTTCTCATGTTATGAATCTTTCAATTTGTCAAAAAAAAAAAAAGTGTTGGTAATTTGTCTTATGTTTTTTAGGCACGCAGTTTATTGATCACATTAAATCAGGGTTGGCAAAAAAAACACTTTTTTTGAAAAAGCCCACTTAGGGCCCGGGTTTTTTCAACTCAATAAAAACACACGGCCACAAAACCCCCCAGCCAGGTATTAACGAAGAAAATTGGGTTTTTTCAGTTTTCCTTTCCTTTTCAGCAATAACTCCAATTTCATATTATTTAATGTTTGTTTTTCAAGTTATTTATAAAGTCGGCTTACATTATTATATACGTAATTGCACAAGAGAGACTTACTTTGCGATCCGGTAGAACTTGATACCATATGACATGCGACTGAAAGAATTCTGAATGTCTAAGGCACCAGCCAAATACAAATTTAAATCCCAACATATTACCAGTTGATTACCTATATAAGTACGAACTCAAATTATAAAAATGATATAAAAATATAAGATATGTCAATATCATGAATATAATTGCTGTAAGCGCTGTGCTTCATAATTTGCTTGGACAATCTAGTGTAATCAAAATATGCAGTGCTAATGACAAAAACCAGAATTTATAAGGTCATAGATTTTTTTTCAGATGTAAATTGGCAATATAGAATTTCTACTAACTTTAATTTTTGATGGCTGCAAGACAGTCAACATCATCGAACAACTAATATTGAAAATCGGTGCATTAAACTTCTTAATATTATAAAGATATAATTTGTTTTTCTTAAATTTTATACCATTTTTTAATATATGGCAACTGCCACAAAGCCGAAGATGTAAATAAAATTCAAGTTTTTTTTTTATGCTAACAACGTTCATTTTTAAAACTGTTGACTGAAAGTACTTTGTTGAAATGATACAAACCTAAGACCTGGTTACTCCTCACCACCTCGAAGAAATCTAGCAGGTCACGGCTAACTGAAAAAGCACATTCAATATATAATACTAATATATTAATATATAATATAAATATATATATATATATATAAAAATAAATATATAATATATATAATAATATATATATAATATAAGTTAATATTTTAACGATTATATTTGTTTATATATAGGTTTATATATACTATATATACTATATATATTATACTGCTATCATACGGTGTAGGTACCACTTTATTAATATTTTATATATTTAAGTTTTATATATATGTGAGTGATTTAAATATATATATATACTTATCAAATGTTTAAAAGCTGAAAGCATACAAATTGATTACTTTAGTTATCCTTATAAATTTTTCAAAATGTTTATTTATCTAATTTTCAAGAATGTTTTTCTATATAAGTTTTTACTTTTATATCTTAACTCTTTATGTGATAGTTCAATTTTATCGGTTTGGTCTTCTATCTATTTAAGTTCAAATTAATCTTTTAATTTTAATCTTTTATTATATTATAGTTCTTATAATTTCTAAATTTTTCTTTATTATTCTAATAATATATAATAATATATAATATAATACTATATATATACAGGTATATAATATATAATAATATATATATATATATATATATAATTAAATAAAATATAATATATATAAAATATATATATATATAAATTTATTTTATTTTTATTTTATTTTAGTATTATATATAGTAAATTTTCACAATATTGTTCCAAATTTTCTTTATTTTCAGTTTTTTATTTACTATAGTATTATTATTATTCATAATATTATAATTATGTCTCGGCGCCACCGCTAGTGTTCCTCCTTTAGTATATCCATTGCAGATATTGGTGGGTGCGTGTCTCTCACTTGGATCTAGTATATGCGGCAGGGGCTATACTAGCCTTTACCTCTCTCCCTTAGCAGTCGCAACAGATCTGGATTTTCGTTGATATTATCCCTATCCGCAGTAAGTCCTTCAATTAATTTGTTATAATGTTCGCCCTCCCTTTTCCCATCACAGCCCCAATGGGCCATCGGGGGGGGGCTGCGCTGCTGTGCGCTGCATGGGGGGTTTTCAGTTCACCCCACACTTTACCTCCCCGTGGATGGGGTTACAGTTTAAGAAACCGTCATTTCGCCTCACCTCTTGACCCGGCCGCAGGCAATATTGCTTGGTGTGGCATTAAACCGGGTTGAGGGGGTTTAGATCGTGGAAAGTTAAACCCTCCTGAGGGGCGCGGCCACTTGGACTAACACTGAGGAGGCTGTTCTGACTATTGTGACTGTCATATAATCTCAGGCTGACTTTGCGTGAAGACTATAGTGCCAGAATGATGGTAACGGGTGGAAAAAGTACAGCCGCGTTAGAGTTCATGGAGAGGAATCATGCCTTAGAGCCACATCAATAGCGCCACGCCCTGTCCACACTCAGGATGATAATAACAGCCAAAGGTAGATGAATGTGAGCGGAGTGTTTGTGTGGGATCTCTGGATTGATGACCTGCTGTGGAGAGAGATTACCGCTATGTCCTTATTCACATATCACATACCTTTCGCCCCCAGACTCTCAGTTGATGTATTAACAGTTAATAACTCTCATTTGCATTATTAGTTATGTTGTTTGCAATGCAGACAAAAAAAATGCCATTTAACTATAGTGGCGAGATCTGATAAGATTTGTAATAGTATAAAATGTTTATTTAATGGAGAAAGCCCGTTGAACGACCCAACTAACGTGATTGATAAATACCAATATTAGATTAGAAGTAAAGCATAGTAAACAAGACTCAAACAACTCTAACATAATTAAATTCAATAAATTCAAATATCTCCTAAAAATTAATTAATCTTGAGACCCACTAAACAGAACTCTTTAACACCCTACCAGTTAGTCCCTATTTATAAAAAATGATTGAATTCATAAGTGCACCTTGGGATTTAACGGAGTTCAATATCTCAGGAAGTTCATTAGTTCTAGAAAAATAAAAGAATAAGAGAAAAAGTATTTATCTCAGTATGATGTTGGACATTTCTCATATATATCATAATCACACTGAAGTCCCTATCCGAGATCAAAAAAGATATTTCTCACGATCGTGCCGTGAGGCCTTCGACCAGCAAGAAGCGCAAAAAAATGATATTTGACGGTTTTTTTTTTTTTCATCCGAACACCTCAGGTCTCTACTTCTCACCGACGGTATCCCGCTCATCTGGGCCAACTTGGTGCCCAGCCGCAGACCTCTCAACAGCTACAGATAATGTACAACTCCTCGCTCTTAACTACATTTAACTCGCTGCAATACCTGAACAATTCTAGGCCCAAAACAAAATAAAAAATCAGAACAACCAAGAATTCCATGTCTTTACCCCTGCTATTATTCATTACTGCGTAATCCACTTACAGTCATTAGACTCATATAGAACATATACTGAAATACAAAATACTTAACTTGAGCAAGAGCATGAATCGCAATATTCCTATATACCTCAGTCAGCCGCGCACCTCGCCGCCTAGGCGTTGAAACCCCCCTCCAGTCACATTCCCCATGCAGAGAATGGGGGTCCATTCTCGTAAATTGCTGCTTAACCGAAATCAAATGTTCGCATTCTGTCATGCCTTGAAATGTCTTGAACAAACTTTGTTAGGCAACCAAAATGATGACATAAAGAACACCAGGAAAAGGCTACTATTTCGAGTCCTATTCAGAGTGACAGAAGATCACATGCTGTCGTTTTTTTGGAAGAACTTTTACCTAATCAGAGAATAGATTTTCCGTCACAATTATAAACCATAATAATCATTTAATCATAAATTCATTAATCATTTAATATATATGAAAGTATTCACTCCCTCAGTAATACGGGGAAACTCATAAGAATCAGTACAAGACTCTCTCTACCTTTATCTTCATTCAAAGACGTAACTTTCCGACCATACCTCACACCCGCCTAGAACAGGTACTCCACATAACAACAGGTAAAGCAAGATAAGAAACGTTCCAACATAACAGTCGTTCGCTTTTCACCAGACTACTCCACCTCCCTACTATGCTGTATCAATTCACTACTACAATACCACAGTTGAACTGTTCAAAGTCAACTGGTTTGCGTCATCCGACCAACCACTCTATCTCTTGATAGTGGGACGGAAGACATATTCTTAATCTGCCGTGAGAATTATTTCACACTCCATGTGTTTTCCTCTAACTGCCCAGAGAACTGCAAAGACCCACAAGTGCTCCTCTTCAAATGCCCGTCGCGCCTTACTGTATCTGAACAGGAAGGTTTTAGAAGCTATAATTAAATGTATATTTCATACACATACAAGAGATTGAAGCACGAAGAGAGGATTAGCTATACGTCCAAGGCCAATGAAAATTTATCAGACAAATCAAAATCAATCTTTCGCCACAATTACAGGTTGCTGTTATCCCTTACATCTGATCATGTGAAATCGCTCAATAACAACTATAACCCCATCCACAACAACTCCCTAAATACAATTACCACTCTTTTCACCTTAAATATCCGTGAAACTACAGAACAACATAAAGAGTACTGCAACCAGTCTACCTGCTACTGCTACAGTGACTACAACTTTCTCAAAAAATGGCACAAAAGCTCTTATCTTTCGCATGTCGTAATCATCTCAATAGAGTCAAGAACCAATCGAACCAAAGAACCATAAATACTCTGAAGAGACTTAAACTCTATAACAACTCCGAACCAGATGAAACTCAGCTATCTTATATATCTATCATAATATAATATATCTATGGAAAAACTACTCTTCGACATACCAGTCAGAGCATCGATTCTCGATGTCCCATACTCTGACCTCTATATTTCGGTGTCACCCAAACTTAATGCAAAGAGGACGTCTCTTTGGTCCCGTTCATTCAGAACACCCCCTAATCCCCAACCAATTCACTTCAAAAACCTATTAGTCAAAGTTTTTATCAATACACATCTCTCTCTTTCTTATTTCTTACAGACGTTTCCAGATTAATTATAGAATACTATCGCGTTAAAATATAGAGCAAACGAATTCTTAAAACAATAACACAGTATAACCCCAGTATGTAAAAATTGCAATCTCAGTAAGAGACCTTCGCCATAGATCTACTTCTGAGCAAATGCAAAGGCTTTAATAGATTTTACTAACAATCGCAACGTAAGATTTGAGTATACCACCAAAAATCATCTAATAGTCTCTAGACAGTTTTAGTTCCCTTACCCTAGATATTCTTCATATAAATTAAACATACTAGTTTCCACTCAGTTCTCCAAAAAAATTTATCGGCCCTCTCTATTATGATGACTGTGCTGAAAAATACCCATGAGAGATGGAATTAGGATACTATAGACTCACCATCTATTGATGGCGAGAGGTCGACTCACCACAACATGTGATAGCTTTATTTATCGTGTGTTTATATCCCCTCCTCCTAACGCTTCAGAGAGAGACGTGTGAATGGAAAACTGTTCAATACGTCAAACGTGCGTCTAACGCCGTAACCTTTACTGTCGTCTGGAGAGTCATAAATGGAAGCATGAAGATTGATACTCAGCAAGTACTAAAGGTTCTCCCCATTCTCAATCGAGTTCAAGATTCACTACCCAATTTCCCAAGATCACCCCCCCATGATGAAGTACTGGAAAATTCTCCAATAGTCAACCACTTAGTCCAATTTTAAGTCGGAATGGCGCGCATATTGGAAACTCTGGTGTCGTATCACCGCGTGTATACATTCTACGAAAAAGAATACTCTAATAAAATCCATTATGCGAGATGACAACCTTTTCATCTTCTCACCATTATGCCCATGGTATGACACTCTCTGCCCTCTCACTGTCTGAGAGTCTGTCTGTCCAATCGTGCGATACGTGGAATAAGCTGATCTCACTAATAAGATATGAGCATTTACTGAAGCTCTTTCCTGATTAACCAACCAAACCCACATTAACAAGTTGGATTGGTTGAATTCAACTTATCTCGCATTCATGGTTGAAGCTTCTTGCATACACTCAGAGAGAAAAAATGTGACATTCTGAGTAAGTAAATACGATACGTCACTAAAAGAATGTCATTACAAAGTCCTAAACAAATCTCTGTGGTGTATACTACCCTCATCTTCACGCCATGGTTTGTCATGTTGGTGTGAAACGTGCCCTTCTCCCTTGAGAGACATGCCACAGATCATGCAATCTGTCTCTCGTCAGATTACATGGCAGACGACGCACCTCCAACATTTCCTATCAAGTCGACGAATGAGGGACATGTTGTCGTTGTCTAGAGATTAGACCACCCCCGAATCATCCGAATGAGTTCATAAACTGGCTCACCATGGAGACCCCAAAACGTGATGTGATCTTACAATGGTATGATTTGTCGTAGGTTTCACTTACTCTATTTTCGAAGAATGCTGATGCGATGTAACTTGTAATCTGAAACGAGAAATGCACACCAAGAGTGTATGATGTTTTGCAGGAACTGAGTCGACTGATGTCAGTACGGATTAATGTGATGCGTTTCCATACCAGTGCCATGAAGTGCTAAATGCAAGCAAGTATAATAACTTCTATAGAAAGAAGGGTGTGGACTAAATGATAATGTGATGTGGGTCAGGAAGAATACTATTCGATGCCAGCGAAGAAATCTGTCCCCTATTCCCAGTCCCTCTCCAAACCAAACGGTTTTATCATGCTCTATATAGCGTGAAGCGGCCAAAGAGTTCGACTTGTCCAGGCTGCGACCATTACTATCATGTTTCAATCTACTTGCTCCTGCAGTACGTGAAATTTAACTGATGGATTAGGTGTGCGACTTTATGCTGATCTGTGTTTAAACAGCTCCCTGCCTCCGTTCCTCACCTGGGCCAGGTTTTATGATAAACTCCTGTGACTTCATCCATTTGCCGCCACCACCGCATATATGGGTGGTGTCTTCACGTCATCTTACTATCTAAAGTGCTCCGAAGATGAGTGGTTATTACTCTCGCTCAACTTTCCCTGGATGCCTTAAGCACAGGACTCTCCAACCTATGAAACGTCTAGAATAACACACACTTCTTCTTGCATACGATATTATCCTTTGTTCCCATCCCTTATGGATTCGTTATTACCTAGCGGTCCATGAAGCTTCTAGGTGTGGAATTATTCTGTCTTGTTAGGCGAGTTATTCGACTGTACCCAGCTTTAATATATTTTATTTGCGGGGGCACTACAGAATCATTACCCAATAGCATAAAATGAGCTTGTTCCAAGCCAATGCTCTCAAAAATAGGCCTCCGAATAGCTCCGGGCTGGCTTTCTCTTTTAGACAATGAAGTTGGTCGATCCGAGCAGTGACTCTAGTGGGCTCATTTTTATCAGAGGTCCACTAGCTATCCCTCTTCTCCTTTCATAATGCTTTTTACTATTTCCGATACTTAGTAGATTTCCGCGCACACTTTTATATACGTATTGCTCCCATTTGCATCTTGTTCGCACGAGGAGATTTAAGTGCATTCGTGATGACAGGCAAGAAGCTCTGCTAGTTCCGCAGTATAACAGACCATGCAGGACAGGGAAGAGTTAAAGCTGGTCGGCAGACCTCCTTGGTTTTTTAGGTCCCAGGAGATGCGCACAAGCACAATCCAGAGTAGAAAGGAAGAGACTCATACAGAGCAGATATATTAAAGGGACCCCACCACCCGAAAAATTTCTATGTATTATTTATATAAAGCAAGCTCGTCAGCTTGAGATAATATATAGATCTTATCGTATAGCGAATTTTAAATCGTCTCAATGCGTATACTAGTTAAACAATTATATATAAATATATATATATACGTTTTTCTAAACTTTGCATATATCGTATATTGTTCATGCTGCCTACAATCATTCTCACCTTTATCCTTTTTGGTTGGGAGTTAGCACATTATAGTGATGAAATGTCTCGTATAATCGCATCATAACTACTCATATCCACTCAGTACTACTTCCTTAGTTATTAATGGGAATACCATGATATGGCTTGATTAACGATATCTTCCGCCCTCTGCTAATTATGAGTTATATATTATTGGATTGAAGGCTGTGTATGCGATGGATTACATTTTAT
>JABUQX010071989.1:0-32274 GCA_015478945.1 Trachelipus rathkii | reverse complement strand
AAGGCTAGACTAATGCTTATGATATTGAACAAAGCATGTGGTATTTTGTATGCCGAGGCGAGAGGCAAATAGATTGAACTTTGCATTTTTCGGCAATATGAGGTGACATCTGAGCTTTTTGCAAAGTTGCAGAATTTTTCCTCCCCTCTGTAAAACACTGGCCAGTGGGAAAGAGATTGTCATGCGATCATATCATCTGACAGATTTCTGACGTTCGCTTTCACTCCTTCTCCTGAGGTCAGCGAGCAAAATTGTGCATAACCGCTCGCCAATTTATCTCTACCCATCATCCAAACGCGCACTATGCCTCGCAGTTGCCAAAAAACGCATACACACATTATTTGCAGAACTCTCCTATTCATCTATTAGACATTAGCCCCCGTCCTCGCCGGAGTGAGAATAGCTTTACGAAACGCAACAGCTCTGCAGCACAGCGCTGACCTCACTGAGCGCGGGTCTCAAAATAGTCTTTTTTCCAATACTTCAGCCATCTAATTAAAGGGCCTTGCGCTTAGTTTTTCCATTTTGATGTTGTATCGCTAACGCCTCTGTTTCTCTGAAGATAAGGAAATGTCTTACTATCCGCGTTATTTTGCTTCTGGTAGCCACCCGAATTCTTGGGGCCCATCACATGACCGGGACTCGCCTCCGGCCCCTGGACCCGGCACCCGGACACCCAGGACCACCGGCCCACGAGCCCCGTGCCCTTGGCCCCGGGCCTTACTAAGGTCTTCCTTACGGGGGTATCCCAACTACTCTCTACATAGTTCATTAATGCCCTATCCGCTGTAATGTCTCGTTTTGAAATCTGGACTTGAGTTTGCAGTGTCTATATATTCGCAGGTATGACCTTTGCCTCACATGGACCCTCCGTAAACAGCCAGGCATTGGACAACGCTACGGGGTTTCCAACAAATAATATGAGACAGAGTAAGAGGTACCATTTTCTGGACCTTGAAGTATGATCCGGTATAAATTACAACAAGAAAAAAATAGAACATATCGGCCAGATTCAACTCCGCCCTATTGTACTTGTTGTATCCCTGTAACAACAATTATGGAGACCTTTCGAATATCAATACAATATTTGTATTTCCTTAGCTTCCCCCTACCATGGGCACCTATCTTTGTTGGTTCTATAATACCAGCTTTAACTCTGAAGAATATAGGGATTGTACCGACTTGTTAATACATACCAACGTATTGAAATAATATGGCAACACAATCAGTAAATCTATCAACCCAATCATCATAGCTTCCCCTTCCCTCTCTCTTTCAGATCTTTTCATCCTTGAATGTGATTCTTTTCAGTCGATTCGATTTGAGCGCACAGTTGATGCAAAGAGAATCCCTTTCTCCCTCAAAACACCTGCCAAATCCTATGGACGAGAACCAATGTGTTATAAAAATAGTCTTGTAATTTAAAAAATGAGTTTATCATAACCGTACTTCTAGAAGTGTTGAGTAAAAAATCAGTGAAAAACTTTCTAAATATTGCCTATGAATAAATGCAAAAAAAAAATAAATAAATAAATAAAAAGAAAATAAATAAATATAATTTATTTTAGCAACAGAACAAATGAATCTAGAAAAAAACAAATTTAAAAAAGAAAAAGAGTTAACGTTCATTATAATTTATAGATATTTTTAGTAACAAATAAAAAAGAACCAAGACCAGAAACGAAATGTAACACCACACCGAAACAAATTGCGCGATACAGTTGGCGACAATGAATAGCAGCAATTCATAACACTAAATAATTGTATTTTTTTCTTTTCTTTTAATTCTTAATTATCTTTTATATTCTATATATTATATATTATATATATTTCTTTTAGTATTTAAATCATATTTATTATTGGAACAATAAAAGATACTAAATGAAATTTTTTTGATTTTGGCCTAAACTAGAAGCCTCGGAATCCGAAGCGGTCACCGTGACTGCATGATTTTCAATATATATATATATATATATATATATATAATATATATATATTATATATATATTATTTATATAATATATATATATATATATTATATATATATATATATATATATATATATATATATATATATATATATATATATATATATATATATATATATATATAATATAGTATAATAGTAGTATATATAGTATATATATATTATATATATATATATATATATTATAGTAATATATATATATATATATATATTATATATATATATAATATATATATAAATATTCATTATCCTTTTTGTCACAATGATTAATGCAAAATTCTTTCTTAAGAATACTTAAAAAAAAAAATTCACACATATATAATTTCATTTATGGATCGATTATGACCTTACAAACTCTTTTTACTAAAATACATTATTTTCTTTTATATCAACATTGATTTCACCTACATAACAATATGAACAAACACACGTAAAAAAAACTTTTATTAATAAGTAAATTAAAGAATAAAAATACTATTTTCACGCACAAAATCAAATTTTTTAGAAAGCATAGACCATAAACACCCACGCTCCTCGCCATGTCTGTATATGTCAATACTGGACTCAAATTTTTGGCAGGTATGTAGATATTATATAGATATAAATCGAAACTTTTAGTAGATTTATAAATAATAACCCAGCTAGCAGGAATTTTGTTTATATCCAAAAATCATCAATCATCATGAAATAAAGTCGGTGCTACCAGTCACCGCTTAGCGATTAAAGGGTTAAAGGACGGGTTTTCTAAATAAAAAGGGGATAAAATATGTATTGTGTATAAAAAATTAGTTATGTTATTATTGAACTCTATTAAGTATTGTATAATATCATTGATGTTATTATTATAGCTATCAGTTATCTATCTTATTTCTAACGTAAAACTGCTTTTTCATGTATGAAGTGGAATTATCCCTCTTTTTGTTCATTAATATTTTAGAGGAGAATCATAGCTCCAATATTTTAGTACTGGATATCTATAGATATCCATATTGAACACCCTACAGGATCTGGAATATATTTTATATTATAGTACATTTTCCTATATAATAATTAATATATATATATATATATATTACGTATATATTTACTATGAAATATAAAGTATATGCAAATATATATATATCTATAGATATATATAAATAACTTAGCTCTATATTACTATATATATCTATATTATTATTATATATACAAATATTAAATATAAATAATTACATGATATATATAACATTCAACATGTGAGGCCCATCAACATATCTCATTAACGAAAGCTTTATATAATATAAAACGAAATATAATATATATATATTACATAATATCGAAATATTATCAAGTATATATATATAATATATAATAATATATATAATATATGATTTTATGTATATATAATATATATATATTACATCAAGGAAAGTACTTTTCAGCATAGACGATTATACAAACAAATACTATAAAAGTCATAATTTTTGTGTCAGACGAGAACAATAATAACAACTTCAGCTGCAAGAAATTCAAGTAATATCATTAACATCATCAGATATTTGGAATTGCTCAAATAACAATGAAAAAGCATATATAAGATTATCAGTGTGCCCAAGGCATCTTCCAAAGATTTTCAAAGGATAAGAGAAATATAGAAAATATTAAAAACATAATCGAAATCCAACACTTACTTCATCATATTGTATGGGACATGGAAACCTGTTAAAATCATTACCTTCAAAAACTTGATACTCTTTACATACACGAATAAATACCTTTACACAAACTTTCATAACTATTTTTATTTTGAAAAGAATTCACATCAAACCATAAAAATGGAAGGAATTTTTTATTGGGAGTAATTGACCGGTGATTTTCCTAGTATTTCTAATTGGGCAGAAAAAACTAATGGATTTCAATACTTAAGAAAATCAGTTCCGTCATCTATCTATCAGTCCCAATAACCTAAAACTCAATTACATCTTCGAAACACAAAACTGAAGCATTCGTCCTTTCTTAATATTCTCTTTGGGTTCAATGTCTTGCGATGTTTATTGGAAGAATCACACGTTCTTTCCATCACCAACCAAAGTTCTAAGAGATTAAAATGTTCTAATGGGCCTTCAGCATTTCTTCCCACAACCCTATTTCTTGATCCTTATTAGAGTGTGGATTGTCCTTAAGAGCATAAGCCTGAATGGTATATTCCTGAGTTCGCACGCTCAAATTATCGAATCTTATTTTAGCTTCACCAATTTATGCAATTGGATTTTTAAGGAAATAAATAAAGTAATGAATTCATTCTCCGATGCATTTTAGGCTCATTAATTATACCATATATGTATATATATATAATATTAATATGTATATTTATATATATATAATATATATAACTTCCTCTCTCTCTCTCTATATTTAACATAATATATATATATATATATATATATATATATATATATATATATATACTCACTCTCTCTTTCTCTCTGCCTATATATATATACCTATATATATATATATATATATATATATATATATATATATATATATATATATATATACTATATATATATATATATATATATATATATATATATATATATATATATATATATGTATATTTAATAATATATATATATATATATATATATATATAACTAACATATGTATATGTATATATAACTATATATATATATATGTAATATATATATATATATATATATATGCCAATATTTCAAAGTAAAAAAGTGCATGGAAAGCCATTTAATAATAATAATAATATTAAAATAATAATAATAATAATAATAATGTAATTAAGAATAATAAGTAGTAAAGATATTATGTAATACTTATCTTAAGAATAATGCAATGTGTGCAAATAATAATAATATTAACAATTATAGTTATAATTATAATTATAATGAAATTATAATTAAATTAATTATAATTAATTATAATTAAATATAATAATAATAATGATAGGGTTCTTCTGCTTCTTCTCAGAGTCATTTGTTATTTATAGGTTCTTTTACCAAATTAAATAAGAATATGAATATATATATATATATATATATATATATATATATATATATATATATATATATATATATATATATATATATATATATATATATATACTAAATGAGAAGGAACCAATGCTACAGAGTGTAGTATGAAAGTTGTGAATGGTAGGGATAATGAATTCGAAGCAAGAGTTCTAATGAGCATGTTCCTGACATTACATTTAAGCCCCTCATTCAAGCAAATTACACAGTAACTTTGCTTAAACCTCATTATCATTCGAACGCTTTCAAGAATTATCCTTTTCTTCCATGATGGGTCGTTTCAATTCTTCGAGCGTTCCATCACCGATTGAACGACTCAGGTAATCGGCTATTACATTTTCTCTTCCATTGATATAATAAGAATCTGAACCTTTGTAAATAAAACTCCCACCGCATGATTCTGGGGCCTTCATATTTTTTTCTTGTTCATAGCCGTGAGGGGTCTGTGGTCAGACAATAAAATAAATTCTTTTCCGTATCAATAGGGCTCAAATTTCTTCACCCCCGTCACGATTGCTAAAGTTTCTTTCTCCAATATGCTATAACGTTGTTGAGTTGGGGAGAGCTTCCTACTTCCGTACGCTATGGGATGTAGTATTTCGTCTTACTCCTGAAGAAGTACAAAACCTAAAGATGTATCGGAGGCGTCTACCTGAAGAGTAAAAACTATCAGTCTTGGCATTCTGAATATTGGTTTTGAAATTAACGCCTTCTTTAATTCTTCAAACGCCCTTTGGTGCTTCTCTTCCCAGCGTACCTTCGTCGGCTCTCCCTTCTTCGTCAGATCCGTAAGGGGTGCTGCTACCTCAGCGTAGTTCTTGACGAAATCCCTATAATACGCCGTTAAACCGAGAAATGATCTGACCTGATTTTTGTTCTTTGAAGGTTCAGCTCTTATAATCTTCTTAACATTCTCTTCTTGCAGTCCTTTTATTCCGTTACCAATATGATGTCCTAGAAACTCAACACTTGACGCGGCGAATTCACACTTAGAAGGTCTGATTGTGTAACCTTCACTCTGCAACTTTGATAGAACGTTCCATATCGTGTCCATGTGATCATGCCAGGTCCTTGAATGAATAATGATATCGTCGATATAGAAGTCAACGTCGTTGATCCCATCTAATATTCTCCTCATCACTCTGACCAATGTTACACCTGCATTCACCATCGCAAACGGCAACTTTACGTAATGGTAGTGCCCATCTTTCGTCGAAAAACCAGTTTTGAAAGCATCCTCTGGCTTTATTGGTACTTGCCAGTAACCTTTCGCTAAATCCAATTTCGAAAAGAACTTGTCCGACGCAAACTTGGTGAATAGCGATTGAGTAGTGGTCATCGGCTCCGGATCAAATATTGTTACCTTGTTAAGGGCACGGTAGTCCGAGCACACTCGCTTGGTGCCATCCTTCTTCTGCACCACAACTACCGGCGCTGAATATGGAGACGTTGATTTGACGATCACACCCATTTCAAGTATCTTCTCTATCTCATTCTTCAGCTCAGTTCGTGTTGTATATGGCAACGTATAGAGCTCTATGCGGATAGGATTTTCATCTATTAAGTCGTTCGTATGGAAGTCATGGAGCGCGGTACCCGGAACATCTGTGAAAATATCCTTGTGAGCCTCTAAAATCTTTGTTAAATCTTTCTTCATGTTCTCTGTGATCTCATCACTAATTTTCACATCTTTTATGTCTTCTTTCCTCTTTTGTGAAGTATTTATTACAGATACCGGAATATTTTCCTCATCTTCGGTTTCTAAAAGTACAGCAGACGCTCCGACTTGCTGATTGTAGTTCTGATCCTCATTATCCGCTTCATTATCTTCCCTTGATAAATACTTTTTCAACAAATTGATATGATAAGTCTTTGTCACTTCCCCTACTCTTATTTTATCATTGTCTTGTCCATATGATTCCAAGACCTCATATGGACCACCCCATCTCATTAACATTTTATTATGTGATGTAGGAATCAATACTAATACCAAATCTCCTGTCTTTAACTTTCTATTTTTCGTCCTTCTGTCGTAGAATCTCTTCTGTTTTACTTGTGCCTTAGACAGATTTTCACGTGCCAGTTTCAAGGTTTCATTCAAGCGTTCTTGTTAATCGAATACGTATTTATACGTAGATTTGGCCTCCTCTGGATTGATATCACCTGCCCATATTTCGTGTAAGATCTGCATGGGTCCCCTAACTGTTCTACCGTATAATAATTCAAAGGGGGAGAGCCCAGTAGAATCTTGAGGTGCCTACCTGTATGCAAATAAAAGTGGCTCTATAAACTTATGCCATTTTCGCACCTGTTCATGGCACATACGCTTCACCATCATCTTCAGGGTGCCATTAAACTTTTCTGTGAGACCTTGCGTCATTGGATGGTAAATACTGGAGTGAATTTGTCTAATGTTCATCATCTTGGCTACATCTTGCATGAGCAGGGAAGTGAACTGTTGCCCATTGTCACTAATGATCACTTTCGACACTCCCAAACGCATAAAAATACTCAAAAGGCATTCTGCAACCTTCTGCGATAAGATACTTTTAAGGGGTTTCGCTTCAGGATACATAGTGGCTGTATCTACCAATGTCAAAATATATTGGTGTCCTTCGGACGATGGAGGTATAATGGGTCCGACTAAATCGATAACTACACATTGAAATGGAACTTCGATTATTGGCATTGAACAAAGTGCAACTTTTGTTACTCTCCCTTTAGAACAAGTCCTCTGACATATGTCACATGAGTAACAATACTTTGTGACGTCTTGGTAGATATTCGGCCAATAAAATTGTTGGGTTATTTTCCCCATGGTTTTCTTGACACCTTGGTAACCTCCGAAAATTTCATCATGAGCAACGCAATACTTTGCTTCTATACTCTTTTGGGACAACCAAAACATTTCTTTCAACTTGGTTTTCTAAAATTCTCTTAAATAACAAATCTTTAATTAACAAGTATTTCCCTTCATTTTTCTCAACTGAACGCCAAATCCTTTGTAAGGTAATATCCTGCTTCTGCTTGTCTTTAAATTCTGTTCGGTCTCGTATGAGATCCTGTATCGATCCGCCTTCTGTGTCTGATACTCCTGCTGGCGCTGCAACATTAAGGGTACTTTCCGTTCCTTCGGATTCTGACCCTCTAGATACTTCAGTATCTTCTACAATGTGAATAATGTGGTCTTCATCGGCACTTTCAGTCTCAGGTTGTTGGGTTGTGGTAGATACTTTAATAGGAGATTCAACTTTCTGTTCGACCATGATAACACCTCGATCACATGTTGGTTTCAAAATGGGTACTTCTGCATCTTCCACTAACAACTCTATTGCTTGATGACTATTCTGGGTGTCTTCGCGCCTAACAATTGGTTCCACATTTAAGTTTTCTTATATCTTTTCGATGATAGGGGATAACAAACTCTTCGAAGTTGCTCCGTCCTGCTTCGTGCAAAGACACAGACACTTAGTCTCATCCCACTTATCATTAGGTTCAAAAGGAGGCAAGGCCCCTTCAACATTGCCCAAAATTAAGTCATAAACGACGTCTGGCATGACAACAGCCGTCGCCTTCCCCACGTAATAAGGAGTATCCAGTATCACGTTCGCCAGTGGAACCCGCTTAACAGTGTTATCTAATAGTCGCATCTTCTTAAATTCTCCTGTGCAATTTCCTTCAGGAACGATCTTCTTACGAAGAACAATACCGCTGCAACCCGTATCTCTGAGAACTCGGACACGATAGCCGTTAGCTATTCCATCGACAACTGGTAGATGATGAGAAAAATCATCAGTTCCTCCTACCATACATAAATCATCTGCAGATTGTTGTGGCTCTTCACCTGTTACTAACAGGGCTTTATCCTCTGCAGAAATATCTGCGGATGCCACAGTGGTCTTCACTTCGTCTCTCTGTCCATTATGGAACGTATTAAAACTTCTACCGCTACTGCTGTAGGGTGATACTCGGCAATCTCTTGCAATGTGTCCTCTGCGTTGACATTTGTAGCATGTCACAACGCTCCTTGGCTCACTTGAGCTTCTACGATTTTCCCTTCTGTGATCATTGCTCCTGGCAACGTTTGCCGACCCACTATTCCTTTGGAATGAAGTATTTTGGTTTGTGGACTTTCCTTCGGTAAACTTTTGATAGCTACTTCCTGGTCTGCTTCTAAAATTGTTCTGGTGACTGTTACGTGGCGCTAAACTGATCTTATGGGTTTGTAAGAAATTTTCTGAGCTTACAATAATCTTTGACATTTCTTTTTCGTTTCTCTCTTTCAAAAATGTGGCTAGTTCTTTCGGTACAGTATTCATGTACTTGTCTATTGTGAAAAAGTTTAAAAACTTCTCGACGCTTTCTTTAACGTCGGCCGCTGCGATCCATTTCTTCAAAGCATCTAATATTTTCTTCATGTACACGTCAAGATTATCATCGTCGGTCGGGGACATCGATTTAAACTTGGAGCGGTACCCGCTCTCGGTCAGGTCGTAGCGTACTAACAAGGCTTTCTTGAGGACGTCATAGCTAGACGAATCCTCAACGGTAAGTCCATTATATACTTTTACGGCCTTTCCTGTGAGAACCGATCCCAGAATGTATGTATACTTTTCCTTTGGAATGTTGTTTGCAACCGCCTGTTTTTCAAATAAAATGAGATAATCTTTAATATTGTTGACCTTTTCGTCGAAATTCGGGATCTTTAACTTGGGGAGTTTGTCATGAGAAGCGCTATTTGAAAGAGAAGAGTTTTGTGTTGCAGTGGCTGCATCGTGTTGTCGATGAAAGAGGTAAATTGTGTAATAAATATAACTAAATTTCAGTTCACTTAAGCCAGCTTTTCGAAATTTGAAGCCATGTGAAAATGCAATAAATTATATTATATATACTATATAGTATATATATATATACTATATATATATATATAAAATATATAATATATATATTATATATTATATATATATATATATGATAGTACTTATATTCACACACACACATAATATATATACTATATATATATATATATATTATATAATATATATATATATATATTATATATATATATATTATATATATCATAATATATATATTATTATATATATAATATATAATAAATATAATATACTATATATTATATATATATATACTAGTATAATATAGTACATATATATATAATAATAATATATATATATATGTAATGTCAGGTAACATGTTCATTAGAACTCTTGCTTAGAATTCATTTTCCCAATGATGTTTCACCCTCCCTCAGGTCATGTCCTTTCAGGAAGCCCGTTCCCCGCTCCAAGTAATATTTAATTTTATTTTAATAATTAATTAATAACTAACTTATTAGTATATTTATAATAATAATATAATATATATATTATATATATATAATATATATATATAATATATATATATTATATAATATCATATATATATATATATTTGCGTACAAAGTAGTGACAAATTTTTATTAATAATAATGTTAGCAACGATTTTATAGTATTTATTTTTTACTTCACTGAGAAGAGGTGCCCTGAAAATCATAATAATATATAGATTAGTATTATTATTCATTATTATTATATTATTATAGATTATAATATAATATAATTAAATATAATATTAATATAAATTATAAGTTTTATAATTATAAATTATAATTATAATATTTATTATTATTATAATTATTATTATTATTATATTATTATTATTTATTATTAAATATGGTGCATAATTTTTTACTGTTAAATTTTGAAGGCATATATATTAATATATATATCTATATATATATAAGTATATATATATATATATTATATATATATAATATTATATATAAATATATATATATAAAACGTATATATATAATATTTATATATAAATGGACATTTATAAGCTGTTGACTCCCGTTAATATTAGGTTAGCGTTCAATGGTAGGTTAAGTTGGGTTAGTTTACCCAAGTGTTATTTAAGAATAGGTTACAAAAACCAAATCTTTCTAAAAACTCACTGCTCAGTGCCTTAAAAATAAAACGATACATTACAACATGGGGTACATGAATATAGTCATCCGCTTAACAGTATCGTATACATATCATATATATGACATATGTAGTGAGTATATATAATATATATAGTATATATATATATATATATTATATATAATATATATATATATATTATTAAGGTAAAATATATAGTATATATATATATATATATAGTAAAATTAATTAGTTTTTAAATGCCAATTTGAGTAAGGATATATTGTATACTTTATTTATTTTAAAATCAATTGAATAAAAATTGGTCTGTTGAAGCGCAAAAAGGAATATTGAGATTGAAGCTTTAGCGTGCGAATCAGAACGATATTGTTGTGGTTTCTTTTTCTATCTCGTAACAATGTTGACACTCGCCACACTTGTTACTGCTAGATAGTACTATGTTTACATCTGTCTTAGAGGTCGAAATGCCAAAAAATTATTGTTCTTCTGAATAGGTTTGTTTGATTGTGCGAAAAGTATCAAAGTGAATGGTTTGACGTATAAGCTAAGTTTTTGGGTGAAGAGCAACTTTTTTTCCTGGATTTATATGGAGTGAAGACGTATTGAGTTTGGTTATGTGGCAGTCATTAATGAAGCGTCTGGCAAAATTGTTAGCTCGATAATGGCATATGTCGTGCGCTTTGAGTGCTACAGTGTCTCGTATTTACTTATTTATCGTTTAATATTTTAATATTTGGTTATATTACAAAAATGGTAATGTTAAACAACGTAAATTTTTAATATTTTTAAAAGGTTCTATCTTTTGTAGTATTCGTATTGCATTTATTTTAATTTAAAATATTGTGTAAAGGTATTTATTCGTAGTATGTGATTTTATGTATAGAGTATCAAGTTTTTGAAGGTAATGATTTTAACAGGTACCCATGTCCCATACAATATGATGAAGTAAGTGTTGGATTTCGTTTATGCTTTTAATATTTTCTATATTTAATTCTTACTAAAGATTCATTGCAATATTTATTAAATATTTAAAGGTTAAAAATTTATTTTAATAATAATTTTCTAATCAGAATTCAAAATCTTCAATATTGAACTTTGGTTGGAGGTCTTGAATGTCAATAAACGATTAGCTGTTTTCCATATTTGTAGTGAAAATTCAGGATAGGTGTTTTTTTGTTTATTTTTTTTGTTGCTCGTCTATTATATCCTTTTTTTTTTGCTAAGTAGTGATGCTTTTGCGTATCTGAGGGCTATAATAAACAGGTACATTTAGCTTTGATCTGTGAATTTAATAAGTTAAATATTTTTAATAATATTTATTTATATATTTATTATTAAATATTTTTTAGAGTATATATTTTGGTTCGTATTTATCTATATTTTAATATATATATATAATAATATATAGTTATATTAATATATTATATATATTATATATATATATATTATATATATATATATATTAATATATATAATATTGTATATAATTATATATATATATAATATATATATATATATAATATATATATATATATATATATATATATATAATATATAATATATATATATATAATAATTTCAATGGACAATTTTCTTATTGTGTGTATTTAGTTTTTTTATTTATATAAAGTATTTATATATATATATATATATATATATATATATATATAATATATATCACTTATATATAATATAATATATATAAATATATATAATATATATATATATATATTATATATATTATATAATATATATTATATATTTAATATATATATATACTTGTTCGTGTCAATTATACACAAAAGCAATATTTCTTAGTCTATTTTATCAATATTTAATGGTATATTTGTTTAATGCTAATTTGCCCACGCTAAAAAAAAAGAACCCATCGCAAAGTTGGCACTTTCATCTTGATCATTGAAGATTGTTTGGTAAGTCAGTGCATAGCACAAGAGTGTTTAGGGTCCTTCAGATTCCATTTTCAATTTATACGATAACAAGAGGGTTAACTTGTCACTTCGGGCTAACTTCAGGGCACTCGTTCTAACAATCAACCCCGACTGGAGGCTGTTTTCAATCCACCATTCATCTCAAAAGGTACAAAGTAAGTTGTCGTGTTATTCTAGCATCCACATTTATATGGGAGCCTGCTGTCCGGGATTAGTGTTCAGGGCAAGTTAGTATTCAAGTTTACCGTTATTTTGTCCAGGCATTGTAGTACAAAAGGCACTGTTTAACGTTTAAAGCGTTGTTTATGATCAAAGAATATTTGTTTGTTTTAATAGAGCGTTTAGAGTAACTTTAACGCGTTTATTTGTATTCGCCGTAGAAAACGATTGTATTTAAATATTTGAGAATTTTGTTTTAATGGTATTTTGCTTTTTAAAAGTTTTTCTGATAACAATTGACACACACACATATATATATATAATATAATATATATATATTAAATATATAATATAATAGATATATTATATATATATATATATATATATATATATATATATATATATATATATATATATATATATATATATATATATAAAATAGAATTATTTATTTAGTGTCCAGTATATATATATATATATATATATATATATATAATATATAATATATATATATATATATATATATATATATATATATATTATATATATATATATATATATATATATATATATATATATATATATATTATATATATATATATGTCCATGATATATATATATATATATATATAATATCTACCTACAAGATAGTAGTTTGGACAGATCCAAAGTTACGCAACTTTATCCGTGTTAATTTTGATTTTTTCGAGTTTCCTGCACCTACTCGCTTAAGGAAAATTTGTAAAAATCTAATTTACAGTGTTTTTTGCGAAATTTTTGATCAAATATTTATTTAATATTATGATATATATATAATATATATATAATTATATATATATATATTATATATATATATATATATATATATAATATATATATATATAATATGTAGATATATATTTACTATATTTTATATATAATTATATTATATATATATATATATATATATATATATATATATATATATATCCAAAGATTTTTAAGTACGCGGTATTTTTCGTGACACTAAAATTCAGAGCAAAAATCCAGGAAATAGTTCGATTTTTGAAAAAACAGAAAATAGAAATACGTGACTGTGGGCTAAACTTTTGATATTTACAGTAATAATGGCTAGTAACTAAGCTATGTTGGAGTTATGTAAAGGTCTTGGTTTGACAGGGGTAGACGCTGCTAACTTCTTTCGAGACGAGAGAATGCGAGAAAGAGAAGCTATAAAAGAAAGAGAGATTGAGGTGAGAAAAATTGCAAAAGAGAAAGAGTTAGAGGCACAAGGAATTCAAGCTGAAATTGAGGAACGAAAAATTGCTGCAAATTTAGAAGAACGAAGATGCAAATGGAAGCAGAAGCTGAAGAAAGAAAGCTTAAAGCAGAAGCTGAAGAAAGAAAACTTAAAGTGGAAGCTGAAGAAAGAAAGCTTAAAGCAGAAGCTGAAGAAAGAAAACTTAAAGCGGAAGCTGATGAAAGAAAGCTTAAAGACGAAGCGGAAGAACGAAAGGCGAAATTTGAAGCAGAGAAAGACGCCCGAGAATCGGAGGAAATAATGTTACAGATGAAGCTTGATGCAGAGGAGCGTCAACGACAAAACTTTGTTACCTTAGCATATATTCGTTGGTCAGTATATAAAGAACTTATTTTTGTTATGTTTATCCAAAATGATATTCGAAATATGACTTGAGTCAATAGATCAGTAGATCATGGAAGGGTGGGTAGGGAGGGAAGTGGAGGGGCGGGTGGTTTGATTTACTGATTTATTGATTTACTGCCCTAAAATCAGTAAACTATTACACTTTACTATGATATTTTATTCAAAGAACTTATTTTTATATTATGTTTGGATAAAACTTTGTTATGTTTGCAATTATTCGTTGGGAATTATGATAGTTAGGTAAGGCTTAAGATGAATTTTGTTAAAAATATTCTATGTTTAATGTAAAAAAACTTTGTTTACGTTAGTATATATTCGTTGTCAGTATGATATTAGACAGGGTTATGATAAAATTTTTGTAAATATTACCATGCTAATGTAAAATTAACATTGATATGTTAGAGATATGCCCTTTTGAAAAAAGTTGTGAATAGGTACGTTTTGCTACGCTATGTTTAGTTACGTTACTGTTGTTAAGTATGGAAAACTTTGTTAAGTTAGTTAGTTTATGTTGGCATGCGCTAAGTTGTGTTAGGTTGTCGTTGTTTATTATATTCTTAGTTTAGGGTTGATGCTATGTAGCTTTATTAATGTGTTGAAAACTTGTTACGTTTAGGCAATTATTCGTTTGTCAGTGTGTAAAGAACTTGATTTTATGTTAGTTTATCCGAAATGATACTAATAATGGACATGGAAACAATAGATCAATAGATCATTAGGATGGTGGAGGAGGGGCGGAGGGGTGGTTTGATTTACTGATTTACTGCTTTAGGGGGTGTAAAAACGCTAATTATTTAAGTTATAAACATAAAATGAAAAAAATTTGGTAAAAAATATATTTTAAAACAAAATAAAATAAAAATATAAATAAAAGTTTATGTGTCATTGTATCAATAGATCAATAGATCAATAGATCATGGGTGGGGTGGGAGGGTAGGGTGGCGGGTTTGATTTACTTCTTTAGGGTATGTAAAAACGCAATTTTTTAAGTTATAAACATAAAAAGAATAAACGCTTTGTGTTATGTTTATACAAAAATATGACTTGCATCAATAGATCAATAGATCACAGGTGGGATGGGGAGGGTAGGGTGGGTGGTTTGATTTACTGATTTAGTGTGTGTAAAAACGCAAATTTTTTACGTTATAAACATGAAAAGCATAAAAATTTTGGTAAAAACAAAATGTTTTAAGCAAATAAAACAAAAATAAAATAAAAAATAAATAAAAAATAATAAAAATTTGAAAATAAATTAAAAAATTTAATTTGAAAACCAAAATTAAACACAAAGTATAAATGTAAAATGAAACATAATTAAAATACCAAACAATATATTTTAGTTGACGTTTATAAAAAGAAAACGAGATTTTAAAAATAGAAATGTCAAACTGAGGCAAAACGAATATTTCCTAACTCAGCACGCATCCATACCGGCACCGGCTCTGGCCATCTGATTCTATTCCTTCTTCTTTTTGGACTCTTTCTCCTCCATCTTCTGTTTTGCGTTCCGTTCATTTCTTCTAGGGCCCCTCCCCCCTCTGCGGGAGGTCCCCAGACACCCTTTACGAACTTACAACCCTCATATTCGAGTTCTACGACCTTATAAGCATATATTTTGATACCAATATGGTACTAAACGAATATTTATTTACTCAGCACCGCATCGGCTACAGCACCGGTGCCGTTGTCAACTCTCTCCTCTGACTCAGACTCCTTCTCCGACTCCTTTCTTCACTTCTCTTTTGCATTCCGTTCATTTCTACTGGTGAACCCCCTACGGGGGGGGGTCCCCAGACACACTTTACGAATTTATAACCATCATATTCGAGACCTACGGGTTCGATAACATATATAAGGATACAAATATGGTATTATTATACAAATATTTACTAACTCGGCACCGCACCGGAGCCAGCACCGGTGCTGGCTCCGAATCTGAATCCGGATCTAGTTCCTACTTACTCCTTCCTCCTCTAAACCATCTCCAAATTTCAGCCTTCTACGATCATTTCCTATTTTGGGGAGACCAGCACCGCCCTACGGGGGCGTACTGACACGTAATCTCGTTTACGACGAGGTTACGTCACCACATAGCACGCCTCCAAATTTTAGGACGATATGATAAGCCTAACCCGGGAAAAGGAGGTGACACCGAATCTGACCCCATACTACTCTCGTAATTCAAAAACTGAGTCAATTAACTTCTTCGTCGTTTTCGATCATGCGGCGATACGATGCAAGGCACTTCTGACCTCAACGCGCTCTTAGAACTTGGCTTATTTGCAAAATTCACTATTTAAATATGATAAAAACAGAATACACGTTTGCTATTGGAAGTATTTGATTATATATCAGATTATCATTAAGGAAAAATTATATTGGAAAATAATTGGCTAGGCTGACTGAGCCCCGGAGCCTCCTATGAAGCTCCGTCACTAATATATATATATTATATATATATATATATATATTATATATATATATATTATTATATATATATATATATATATATAATAATATATAATAAAGATATTAAATATATATAGATAAACTCATAATATATAAATATATATATATATAAATATATTATATATATATATCAGAGCTGGGCGTTGCCCCACCGAGTTGCGCCTATGCCACTATTCAAGTTTTGTAGCGCAAAGGCGCATAGGCCAACAATTTTTTTAAAAAGGCGACTAAGCAAAAAGGCGCCACAGCCAATTCTCTGCCGCCTACAGCCGCCGCCTAATTTGAACAGGAACAAAGCATTTTTTTTACCCTTAAGAGAGAGAACTTAGAAGCGTGGCAAACTTGTATCATTCTAAAAACCAGTATAAAACATATATATATATATATAATATATATATATTAATAATTCATTAGTAATAAATAATACAATATATCACTGTTACGATCGCCCACGAGTTGATCGCCAGAAAATAAGCCCGCCTATACGCCTTCTACAGTGAGTGCACCTGAGCGGCCAGAAACTTAGAGATCGCATTTTCAAATGTTGCTAATCGCGAGTGTCTACAAAATACGCATATAGTGAGAGCTATTAAACCACCGACGCATCCACCACTCATATCACCTTGTCATATAAATGCAGTCAATGTCACCGGAACCCTTCAGAGATGAACGTGCCTTCTCCTCAATCTCTATCCTATCCAGGTATATACTTATCAGTTGGAGTGGCTTCACATATATGCGCATCCTAATGCGTGCGTGAGAGAAGAGTGTGTGTGCACACTTAACGCAGCGCCGGCTTTAACCTCCGGGGGAACATGGACCACAAGACATGTAGTTACTCGAATGCACGAGAAAAGCAGGTGACTGTCTAGCGTAAATAATAGCTATAGCAGACAACTGAACAATATATAATGTATAAAACTAATTTCCCCTTATACACATATTCTATCTTAATATCTATCTATCTATCTGTCACTAAGATATAAATTTTAGATATATATCCACATCTTCTGCTCTCGCGACAAGATATATCACTCTCTCTGCTCTCGACAACCAGAACAATATAGGCGCAAAGCGAATATGTGCCCGCGAGACTCTGTAGGCGATATAATATAACAACACCTAAGAGTTTCTAACACTAATTCACGAGCGCTATGGCGCTACTAAGGTCCCAGCACTCGGCTGATTAGGAGGCAAACTCACGAGGAAACAATTTATAGGGCCGCGCCAGCTACTGTATTATATATAATAATCATATCTTTTTTATAGATATATATATATTTATCTATATAATATATATATATTATATATATATACTTATTCATTAACAAATATATATTATCATATATATTCACTACATATATCACACTATGATTAAGACAGCTGTATATTGGTAAGTGTAACGAGTACATACTTTCCTGATTATATAGCGATTAGTCAGGCGTACTCGAGAGAGAGCACACCATGAATCTGATGATCCACTGTAATTATATATATATATATATATAAATATATATATATTATATAATATAGTATATAATATATTATAAATATATATTATATATTATATGATACTAGCATAATATGAATCAAACCAGTAATCTACTCTACCATCACACGGCTTCCGTAATTCTATACCATATATGTACACAGAGCGGTGCATCATGCAATATACGCAGAGCAACAGTATCGTGACTATATTCGTACCTCTCTCATTACACAGCGAGTGGTTATCTAAAAATTAGATTGGAGTGATAAGATCTCCTCATGTCTGCCGCTCATAACCTTACAGTAAAATTGAGTTAATCTGTCAGACCCGTCGTGACGTATTCACTTAGTGAGAAATCATATCTGAGCTGCTCAAGCTGCTCATGTGTTCATCTTCCCATGTATTAACAATTGGAGTTATTTCCTCTTTATTCTCTTGAATTAGTATTGTAATCGTATTATTAATACTTGATTATTCCATTATTATTTATTCCACTCAACCCAGTGCTAGCTAATAATTCAAACGTATATCCAATATTTAAGTAAAGTCCTTTCACAGTTCCTCTAATCATAATAAGAGATTTAATTATATTCCCAATCCAGCTACTATTCTGTAGTTTACAGTCAGCACCGCTATGCTATGAGCAGATTGACCATCAACTTCTTTATTATGGTCATATATCACCTGATATTCTACCCAATACATATTCGCACTTAATCACACATAATCTACTTTACTTATATCCACTATCAACTATACTACTATCACATTATTCATATCAATCAAAATTATTCAAATTCACATACGGCATTATTACATTAATCATTACTTAATCTTAACTATCAATTACTATAATCGATTTAATATTATATATTATATTAATATAGTTAATAATTAATAAGTTTACTAATTGTTTAATGTTAATATGGAAATACATTTATTTAATACTTTATTATATATTAGGTGATTATTATCTATCTAGTATACCTTTAATTGATTTATGTTTTAATTTTAATTTTATTAACCTTAATAACTAATACTTTATCCACACTCTATCAGCAATGTTCATCTTCACACCTACAAACCGCTCATGCCCACCACACACACATTCACACACAACGGTTTGTTTATTTTTGAGTATAAACTTCTAGTAATTTACAAATATTACTTAGAAATACTAAACAGTTTAATATTATAAGTGTATTTTATTATTTTGATAATGCACTGAGCTCTAATTAGTTTATTATTATATTAAGGGAAATCTCAGCAGGCGATATCACACATATCGTAGACTGGAGACTTATCGACACAGCACAGCAGCCATCTACATCATATTAACACCACTTATAATTCACTTGCCTATATGCGCCACTTTATTAATTTTTTTCATCATTACATCTTATAACGCACCGCGAGCGTTAGCCACGTCGTAATATTTTGATGACTCCTAAATCATTAGTATGCCTCACAGAGTGCCCTTTTTTGGATGCTTTCTCCTTATATCTTTTTATGCACCATTCAAGTTTATTGAGTGCCTCAACTTTGATGCCCATCTATCTAATTGAAATGCCAAACTTTTTGAAAATTTGACCTTACACACGCTTATTGGATAGTATGCGAGGCGTGCGACATCGTGAAATGTGAAATTAGACACATGCCTAGCTTGATGTCTGTCACTTGTATTAAATCAAGAGGCAATGAAGCGTGTGTGTTGTGAAGCCGGCTCATAGCTTATAGGATTGGTTCAAACTTATGTAGATGAGAAGCTCGCGACGTCGTGAATTATATTGAAATAGCGCGTTCATCATAAGTGTGCAATAGTTTACCAACCCCTATATCTTGATGAGTGCATCTGAGCAGTTTGAACAACTATGGTAACGCTTGCAATTTAAGGCGAGCAGTTAGGTTATGAGACTAAATTGCTATGCGAACAAACGTTAAATATATGGAAAGTGCATTCTTACAAAGCGGATATGCTACAGCTTGCAGCTTGCGTAATCCAACACTCAAAATCTAGGGACCTTAATCTTTCTTTTAATGCAAACCTCAAAACCCACATACACCAGCGACATTCCACTGTAAATTAAATTATAAAATAACTATAATACGTGAGATTTTCAAAATCAATAAGTATAATTACAGGAATTTCTTTCAACGTATTAAATCATGCAAAAGGACTTCTTTCAATAACTATAAATTAAGGAGATTTAATCTCTCTATTAATTATAGTAATTATTAAATGAGTGAGATAACCTTCATAGTGAATAACGATGACCATTCCTACAAGTATCGAGCCTTTCCCAAATTATTGGATAAAACGAGGTCGCGGGGAAAATATATGTCATCTAGCGCGGCGCGTCACGCAACTTCCCGCGGTAAGGGATCCGCGCGCGGAATCAGGAAAGCATGACAGTCGAGTCCCAAACGAACCCGCAAAAAGTGAATGCGAGTCTTGAGAACGCAAGTTATGATCGGGCAGCAAACTCCTGGCCATATTTAGAGAAAGATATAGACCCGGTCAATCGAGACCGCGCAGTGGTCGCTGGCAGCATAGGGACGGCTTAGGGGTGGGCGCACACTATATTGGGCAGGGTGCGGTGGATCACTGGGCACTGCCTTCAGCGTGTGCGCGTTGCTTGCCTTTGCGTGGTTGCGATATCTTCAATTTGTTTATTGCGCTCCTGTGTTAGCGGTATGGTATTAGCTTCTCCGCAAATTGGCGCTTTTAAATACTGATTTGAAGATTTCACATTATGTATTGTTCATGTTTTGAACTAGTGAAATTAATAAATTATAAATTGAAATTACGTTCTCGCTCCATTGTAAATCACAAACTTCTCCACAATAAATGAATATTGCAACATATTTAGTCTTTAAGGTAGAAAGAGAAATAAAGGGACACCTTTCTAGAGTACAAAATTTTCCAACCAATAAGGCCTTAATCGAAAAACCTTAGACTTAAAAGACATGGCGTAATACATTATTAGCGACTTACCGGACTATTCATATGAATTTCTCCCGAGACCATGAGACTATCGCGCTCTAGTGAAAGAAATACCATATAAAAGAGACAAGCTATTCAGCCCTTGTGCCCATGTGAAATAGCAAGCTTCAAGAGCAGCGCCAAAGTTAAGTGTATCCGACAGAAGGCGTTGAACCGAGGTTCAGTGAACTCCACTTCGGTCCTGGGGGACCAGATTCTTTTCAATCTATCCAGGAGGACAGTTCCCGAGAGGTGCACTAGAGATACAGGATTTTAGTCACCAGGAGACCCAGGAACGCACAAGTAGGAAAAAACATTCCCTTGTGTACCTCTCGGCCATTGACGGAAAGTCTCGTTAGCGCCGCGGATCCACGGCACACCTAGCGTTCTTCCCAGTATGTTGAGCATAACGGATTACTAATTGTGATAGAAAACAAGTGTAATACAGTGAAGAAAATCCTAACAGTATAGTGGCTTCTGTTCTCACTCCATCAACTGGAAGAGTTACCTTTTGACCCTGGTTTAGGCTTAAATCCCGAGAGTCCATGGGGAATATAACCAAAAAGGAACGGCCTATAATCTCCGTTTACCAGTTTCATATGGTAGGACCTCTGAGGCTGGTCGTGGAAAACTTCCAGTCCGTGATAGTCTCTACGCTACCAGGGTTTACAGAAAAAAAGGTCAGTTTGAAATAACTACCTATATATTTTGACCTCGAATTAGGCCTAAATCGCCCCGGGCTACCAAAAAGTATGTATACACAATAACAAGTGTTAGACCGTAAAGTAGTTAATGTGCAGAGCGACAGTCTCGTGACAGGAGGAGCAAAGGGAGTGTTACAGTTTCGTTCTGTTCAGGGTGTGGTCAATATCCTGTACGGTGGGAGTGCGGGAGGCTAGTGAGTCGATCCCTTGCCCTACATGATGGCATTGTCAATGTACGAACACACTATAGATATCACTAATAATAATAACGAATAATCCGAACAGATACTGATAATTAAAAACCTCCTCAAAATATTTTTTAGAGTAGCTGACATCTGAGCAGACAACTGAATATAAATGTAAGTGAATAATTGTTATTTATTAGTTTTTTTTAGATAACGAAGCGTTAGAAAAAGATGTATTACTACAGTTGAAAGGCTATTATACAAACACTGATATACGAATACAGAAGAAAAGACGAACTTTAGTTTTGTTATTTTAGGGATTAGAAACCACTTCCGCTCTATCCACGTGATTCCGCCAAAAGGCATAGATATGCTGAAGAGAGCCAGTTGTACTATTGGTGTCCAATTTCGCCAGCACAAAAGTACGTATTTATTATGCAGTAATTTCGGCTCATTTGAGTGTATTTTTGTAGGGTAGGTGGCATTATTTTATTTTTGCTTGTGCTAAATGCGATTTACTTTAGTACTTTCGCATTTCCTTCACTCGACGGTAGTTTTAAACTTGATTATTTGGCCGGTTGTTAAGGACTTAGATCAAACAAAATTAATCATGTTTTTTTAATAAAAATTTATTCTACATAATTACCAAATTATCTTCGTTAATAATATATGTATAGTGATTTGTTAGATAAACTTCCTTTATCAAGGGCAACCGATTATATGTGTCTAAAGAGTGTTTCTATCAAACAAAAAGATTATATAACTATATAATAGAACCAGCTAAAATATTACTCTTCGTTCAAACCTGATTAATGACTTATAGAAGTTCGTATTTATAGCATAACTTTAGTTTACAGAGGCAACTATTAGAAAATCACATGTGTTAAGTGTAACCAACTTTAATTCGTTAACATTACGGGAACATAAGACACCAAATTTCACAATTCGTACCCCCGTAGTCACTAACATATTATCATATGTACCGCTGATTTTATCACTATCTAAAAAACATTGAAAAATAGCGTTTTTACAATGGGTAACATTAAATTATACTTAAGAGATACAGTAGATAAACGGTCGAATGTTGTAAGGGTACAAGTAGAGCGATGTGTTGTGAATATCCTCAAATTTGGTCCCCTATTTCGTAAACACCCTGTATTGTGTATTGATATTATATAACATAGTAGACTTCAAGTTTTACTCAACTTCACACAATCTGAATGAATATATATATATTATATATTATATATATATAATCATTATAAATCTGATGTAGTAAATATCTAGTATTAGCGAGTATGATTAGATAAATCTGGATATGAGATGTATAAGTAAATCTGCTATTAGTATAGTGATTAGAGTTTATGTAATTATAAATCTTGTTAATGTTATTATGAAGTATTAAACGCTTATTCATCGTAAGTTGTGTGAGCCATGTAAAGCTGTCAAAATGGGTAACAATGATGATTTGTTCTATGAGAGTTGTAATAAATATGTAAATATTAAATTATTTCATTATATTTTGTTAATTAAGTGTGAATTTAGATATAAGATATATCCTATTATCGTGGAAATAATGGCTGTTATTTATAGTGTAAGGTGATGATTAATTTATGTAAGATTGTGGAACAGCATTTTGTAAATTATAGTAGTAGTTTAACATGTAACATATTTATGTAGGTCTATCGAATCATAGCTACTTTTATTGTCAGTACAGATGGTTAAATGTGTGTAATTATTATTGATCAATATATAGTAGTTAAATGTTTAGTTTGTATTATTTACTTAGATGAGTAAGTGTTGTCAGAATCGGTTTTCCACTTGGCAATCTCTCTCTCTTCTCTCTCTTGCTCTCTTCATTCTCTGCTTGCTTCGTGTGTCTCTTCTGCTTCTGCGTGCGTTCGTTCTTCTGCTCGCTCTCGTCTTCTCTCATTTCGTGTGATTATTTACTATAAATATTATATAATATACAATATTAGTGACTACTAGATTAGAGTATATAATAACACTAAGTATAATATAATTAATGAAAAATAAATAATAATATAATAATTAAATAAAAAATTAAATTAAATATAATTTAATTAATATTAAAAAAATAAATAATAAATATAATATAAAATTAAAATAATATAAATAATAAATATAATTAATAATAAAACTAAAATAATAATAATAAAATAAAGCATATACACTGTTTATCTGTGTTTTACGACACGATCTATAGTGTAAGTTAAGTCTATTTTTTATGAGTTATTAGTTTGTGTGTAGTCAATAGCATTCCGAGTAAGCAGATTTGATTGATTTAACGCAAGACAAGCATGGAGTAAGTTAAGGATGCAGCAGAGATGCGCGGACGAGAGTAGATTATCCAAGAAATATTAAAGCTAGAGAACGTTAAAGCTGCTACGGATTGTACGGGACTCCGTCAGTTATCTATATAGATTTTATATTCTCTTTGTTTAAGTATTAAAAAGACATATGCGAGAATGGTAAAGCAAGTAATACACGCAGCACAGTATAGGCAAGGCAGTACGCGTACTAAATCCCCCAGCTTCTCTCAGCCGTCCTGGTTGAGGGAAGAGGTCAGTAATCACCTCGTTAAATTGATTCACCTCGATAGTGTGTGAACTGCTTTAATTAACCGTAAACCGCTAACCCGGGGAGGGTCTCCGAACCCCCGCTCTTTGTGTATTTGGGTGTCGTGGGGGGTTCCTTCCGCCCCTCCTCTACGGGGTATGAAAAAAACGTCCCCCCCCTCTGGTCCCCGTCGGCTCGGACACCCTAATTTTTTTTTATTATTATTATATATTTACATTTTTGTAATAAGCTTATATGCTGATTCCAAATATATAATAAAAGTGTTAATTTTACAATATACATGAGAGTTTGAAGCCATAGAGCTTTATCGAGCAATAGAAATGATTTAATGCCATAAGTTTTTTGGATACTTATTGTTAAAGCTTAACAAGTTAAAAGTTACATTAGAGGTTTAAAGCTATTAGGACTTCTCACAACACGAAGTTAATGTGCTATTTTTCTACGTATCCACCCTAGGTTGTTATATCGGTACACCTCTCTATCTGATTTACTGATTTAGCTGTATGTCTCTCAAGTGAGAATGCTTATTTTTTAATATTATGAGTGAGTAGATTTATAGCAAAGTTTTTAACAAACATACAAAGAGTAAAATATAGACAGTATTAATACTCAACATAAGATCATGAAAGCTATGCATGTCCTGAACACCACATAGACGAAATAAAGGCATCGTAAAACAATGAGTTAATCAATTTCGGTATAATTCAGCACTAACCGTTATGATTGTTTATAGAATTAGAAAAGCAAAAGTAAAAAAGTCAAAACACAGAGTCGAAAAACAAAACGACTATAACTACAAGTCCCCCGCCCTGATTATGGTGTTAAATGAGTTTAAACACCTTATTGAGAGTGCTCTATACTTTTTCTTAGAAGCCTTAAGGTATTCTAAATTTTAATTGTCGAAGCAATTATGTTGAAAAAAAATATTTCTGATCAATATAGTTATAATCTTAAAATTTAATAATCCGAGCTAACTTTAAGATCAATAAGGTTAGTGGTAGCATCATACTTACATGCAATATCTAAAAACTTTGTAACAAAAGATTCAATGATAGAGACTAACTAGAAAATAATGTTAAATTAAAATCAGATAGGAATAATAACAGGTAATCAAAAACAAATTTAGGTTCGCAAAAATCTTTTATAAAATGTTTTAAGTATGAAAAAAAAATGAATGACTCATAAGGATTATTTGAAAAGAAATTCTTTGAATAGTTTACATTGATGATCATATTTATCGTTCGCGCGGCGGGGTCGCACCTGCAGTGTGCGCGGTTCGTGGGTCTTTCACGCGGGCGGAAGATCATGCGTGACCTGATGGTTAGCTTATGAACTAGGGGAAGCAGAAAGTTAAAGCAGTAAAAGCAGAAGTTAAAGCAGAAAAGCAGAAAGTAAAGAGTTAAGGCAGTAAAACATGAGTTAAAGCAGTTATAGCATTAAACAGAAAGCATAACCCAAATCCCCCCCTTGGATGTTAGGGTCACACCTCTATTGATTTACTGATTTACTGCTGGTGGTTTGATTTGCGTCAGAGTTTGAGTTTTAAAGCAGTAAAACATATGAGTCAAAGCAGTAAAACATTGCAGTTAAAGCAGTAAACATGAGTTAAAGCAGTAAAACAGTAAACAAAAGCATACTAATCCCCCCTAGGTTTAGGTAACACCTCTAGATTTACTGGATTTACTGGCTTCTAAGGTACTGTAACTGTTAATGTTTCTTTAATAAAATTTCGTACAGTGTGTAGTAAATTAAAATGTTTATATATCAGGCACTCTGGTTTTTTTTCTTCTTACATACAATTTTAAAAAATTTATAAATTAAAAAGTAATTAAGTTAAAAGTATTAAGTTAAAAAATATTGTTAATCAATATCATGTGTTGAAAATATAGGTCGGTAATGAAGTTTCAGTTTAGGTTCGCCGAAAAGTTTTTAATAAAAAAAATGCTTAAGCATGAAATAAAAATGAATGTTACTTATAGTATTATATATTTTCATTCGCTCGGCAGGTCGCACTGCGGGTGCCCGGGGTTCGTGGGACTTCAAGCTGAGAGATCATGCTGTGTCCTGGTGATCAGCTTTATAGCATAGGTTAGACATTATTATTAACTCTGTTCTTTGGATTGTTAGGGTAGATAGGTGGTATCCAAGATGATTTCATCAAAGATGAAGTCATCAAAAAAAAGATGGTATCAAAGATGACGGTATCAAAGATGACGTCATAAAATATAGAGCTAAGATGAGTCATTCAAAGATGAGGCAACAAAATTGAGCTTTGAGTGTGTGAGTGTACCTGTGCGTGTGAGTGTAAGTGTATATGCAGTGTAAGTGTCTATGGCGAGTGTAAGTGCTTATAAGTGTTATAAAAATACTAACTCATAGTAGGAAGCATTCTAGCAGATTGTAATATACACCAATCAAATCCTCATACCTTATTACCTAGGGGTAAACACCCATATTAGGCTATTCTAGGCTCAGGGCGAGGCTAGAAAAGGCTTGAAAGTGCACTCAGTTGGCACTAGTGGCACTCACTTGGCACTATTGGCACTCACTTGGCACTCATTGGCACTCACTGGCACTCACTGGCACTCATCTAATACTCATAGAACACTAATAGAACATCCTAGATTACTTCTTACGGTGATTGGGAAACCATCAAAACCCATCAAGTTAGCGTGGGTCAAATTGACCCATTGGTTATCTGGCAAGGTTTAAGGGCCGAAATATCATGGTCTAACAAAAGGTTAAAGACATCAAAAAACGGGCTAAACCCCTAAAGGGTAGCCAAAAATTACCGTGGGTCAAAATTGACCCATGGTATCTGTCAAGGTTAAGGCCGAAATATCATGGTCAAACAAGGTAAAGACATCAAAAATTAGGGCTAAGCCCCTAAAGGAAGATCAGAACATTACCGTGGGCAAAAATTTTGACCCATGGAAGACCAAAGGTTGTCGAAAATTAGGTTGGGTCAAAATTGGAACCCATGAAGACCAAAAGGGTGGCCAAAAATTAGGGTGGGTCAAAATTGACCCATAAAAGACCAAAGGGTAGCCAAAAATTACCGTGGGCCAAAATTGACCCATGGAAGACCAAAGGGTAGCCAAAAATTACCGTGGGCCAAAATTGACCCATGGACGACCAAAGGGTAGCCAAAAATTACCGTGGGCCAAAATTGACCCATGGAAGACCAAAGGGTAGCCAAAAATTACCGTGGGCCAAAATTGACCCATGGAAGACCAAAGGGTAGCCAAAAATTACCGTGGGCCAAATTGACCCAGTAAGACCAAAGGGTAAAGCCAAATTATGTGGGCCAAAAATTTGACCCATGGAAGACCAAAGGGTAGCCAAAAATTACCGTGGGCAAAAAATGACCCATGGAGGATCAAAGGGTTGGTCGAAATATCATGGTCAAACAAGGTTAAGACATCAAAAAAGGGCTAAGCCCCTAAAGGAAGATCAAAAATTACCGTGGGCAAAAAATGACCCATGGTCGAAAAAATTAAGGGGCGTAAAATAGGGGGGCAATACGTACAACGGTTGCTGACGCAACCGTTTGGCGCAACCCTTCTTCGAAGGGTTGCCGAAAAATTAGGGGGGCCAAAAAATACCGTGGGCCAAAAATGACCCATGGAAGACCAAAGGGTTGGTCGAAAAAAAGGTCAAGGCCCAAAAAGGTCAAGGCCCAAAAAGGTCGCGGTCCAAAAAAGGTCAGGTGGGTTTTTCGTCGGTTTTCAAGTGGGTTTTTCGGCCTCCGAAACCCTTGCCCTACTACTTCTGCTCTCTGAGCGTAACTATTTTCAAATTTTTCATCTGTAGACTGATGTAGGTGTTAAAAATATTAACTAATTCTTCGTCAGAGATGATTATCATTTATCTTAATAGGACCAATCATTGTTATTATTAAATTTATAAAAAAGTAATTTCTCTTCAAATCTTTATTATTATTTCTTGGAAGGTTAATTTTTGTTTGTCTCTTAGTTCGTCTTATCTGATTTAGTTCATTCCTTATTCTCCTGTAAATTTCCAAATCTATGATGCTGTTACTTTATTTGAATCACTTCACGCTTATGATTTTTGAAGGCACGCTTAACAGGAGACCTTTTACCTATTTTGACATCTGATCCTCTTCCTTTTAGAATTTCTGGAATTATTTTGACATAAAGACAGTAAGAAGCCACATGGGCCTGTATGGACTGCCTCGTTCAAACAAAATTAAAGTACCAATTTTTTATTTGTGGTTTGTCCTAGATATTAGATAAATTTTTTGTATATTCCAATATCAATGAGTGGAGTGCATAATTAATTATACATGCAGCATGCAGATTAATGTGTTAAATTATTAAGAAAAATGTAGTATTCTTAACATGCATCAACATATTACCCATACTTGAAAGGTTCCTCAAAAGTACTTGACATGCAAAAATGAATTACTCATCCACAAAAAAACTTGTCAAAAATGCCAACCATAGAGTATGTGGAATTTTGAAATGAGCATCGATTTTGGATCTAATGTCAGTTCAGTCTAAGAATAAATTATGCACTATACAACCGATTATGGCATTTTACAGTTCTGTGAAATGAATCACACCATACTGACTATCCGTACACTGATATAACCTCTTTTTAAAGATTGGAAATAAGCTACTATCAATTGCATTCTGAGTTAAACCTGAAAAAAAATTATTTCCAAAGGGCATTCTTTTTTGGTAATTTTTTTTTATGACCCCTATTTTGCATATTGCTCTTCAGAATATATTAAAAGCTTGGATCTAACTACATTTTTTGGTTTATTTGTACTCATTGAAATCTCGCTTCAGACATTTGATGAAATAATTTACTTTATCCAGTAGTTAACAGTCAAAATTTTAATAACCAGATAAGCATAAGCAATATATTTCTCCATCCCCTCCACCCTCCATCTTTTCACAGTATTGGGATGAATTCCGCAGCATACACGGGAAAAAATAGTTAAGTAGAAGAACATGATAAAAAAAAGAGTATATTAAAAAGTTTTCTAATAATTCTTTACATCATTTATTTTTTTCATTCTGTAAGATTGGTGGGGAGATGCTTCGCAAGTTTTGGTTTACAAGCATGATAAAAACCACAATTGAATGAAGGAAGAAGAAAAAATGAATTCCTTATAATTCAATAGAATTATAAATAACGGATCATTGATCGAAAGTTATGTGGTTACATAAGTAACATAAAAATGCATGATAATGTCTCTTATTCTTGTAAATATGTACAATTCCATATATTTTTGAATTATTCTTCATAAACTAAAAAAGCAATAACTAACTTTACAGCATGGCATAACAGCTTTTCGGCATCTTGTCGTTCAATATAGTTATAAATAAATCTAAGTAAAGGCATAACTCTAGACTTTTTAAATATGGCATTGGCAGGGAGGGCTGTAACATCATGCTCTTGGGGTGCATTTTTTACGTCAGGAGTTGGGTAGATATGCATTTGCAAATGTCTCATGAATAGTAACTGCTGCGTAAACATGCTAGGGGAAGTATTAGAACTATTCATCTTAAAACTATTCCATGGGTTTGCACTATATTTTTATTTCCATTTTTTTTGTTTCAAGTCCTGTGAAGTAAATAGTGCGAGAATGTTAATTTTTACCTCATTTCTTGAACTTATCGCCAATTGAACACTTTTGCAACATAAATCTGCAATGATAATGCAATAACAAAAGTACTGTTCACCATTTCACATCAGTAATGTAGGGAAGTAAAATACGACTCCCATTAAATGTTACAACTTAGTTGCAGGTATGCCTATAGGAAATCGAGCAGCTTAATTGGAAGAGGTGGTGTAAGTAAATATTATTAATTAGAAATTATTGTTATAAACGGCTCCGGAGCTGTAGAAAGTAAATAAATAAAATGCGTTAAGGATACCGTATCTCATTTATAGATAAAAAGTACCTAAAATTTTTCATGTTTATAATTGCCAGAGAAAATAAACAAGTTAGCATCAAGTATACTTTTTTTCTTATATACTTCATAAATTTCACAACCTAGAATTAATGATTTTAAGTTTAAATGGACAAAGAGTTGTAGCTGGTGAGGGACGCAGTTTTAGCCAGCAAAAAATTATAATAATTATAATAATAATATTAAAAAAATTATAATTTTAAAAATTATAATAATAAGCCTTTCTAATCTTAAGACATTTGGTGATACGAAAATTCTGTAGGGTCTTATTATTGGTTGAAATAGGTGCAGAAGTATTTTAAAAATGTATTTTATTTTGCAGTAGCAATTGTTCTGGTGAGTGCAGAGGTCATATCAAGTCTTAAAGAACTAACCGTTGGAGTTTTGGGTCTTGGTGCCATCGGGGGTGAAGGTAGATATTTCTAAATACTTGTATGTTAATCTGTTCTTGAATTTGTTTCAACTGCAGGATTATCGAAGGAAAGCTTGATAGCTGATTGTATAAATGACTATTTAGAATTCACAAAAATTAGTCATTGCTTAATAGGTTAACTTATATATATATATATATATATTATATATTATATATATATATTATATATATATATATATATATATACTATATATATATATATATATATATATACATATATATATATATAATATATATATATATATTTATATATATATATATATTATATTTTATATATATATATATATTATATATATATATATATATATATATATATATATATATATATATATATATATATATATATATATATATAGTATATATATATATATATAATATTTATATAATATATATATATATATATATATATATATATATATATAATATATATATATATATAGTATTATATATATTATATATATATATATTATATATAATATATTATAATATATATATATATAATAATATATATATATATATATATATATATATATATATTATATATATATATATATATATATATAATATATATATATATATATATATTATATATATATTAATATATATTATAATATATATATATATATATATATATAATATATATATGCGTGTCTGATGTGATATGTCAAGTAAA
>JABUQX010071988.1:20000-42500 GCA_015478945.1 Trachelipus rathkii | reverse complement strand
AGGGGAGATGGTGATTGATTGGATTTGGAGTTGTGTAAAAAAGCGTTATGAGGGTATAGTCCAAAGGACTTGGAGGAGAGCAGTAAGATACCATGTATATAAGTTAAGGGAGAAAAGGGGATACTGTAGAAATTATAGGGATAAGGTATTGAGTGTGTTGATAGAAGATATATGCTGGATTGGTCGAAAGAGTGTCCGTCGACGTATTTGAAGAGCTGATTGGTGTAAGGGAACGAAGGTGCGTTTAGGAGTGTAGAGGATGTGTGTCGATCAAATCTTTACATTAAACAAATCATTTGAGAAAAATGAGGGAGAAAAGTATAAATTGTATTTTAGTTTAGGATTTGCAACAGCGTCATGATAGGGTAATAGGGGAAGCTCTATGGCAGTGTTAGTGATATATGGTGTTGGGGTAGGCTCTGAATGATCAAAAGTATGTATGAGAATAGTGAGGCGTGTGTAAGAATAAAATGGTGTCAAAAGTGATTGGTTTAGTATTAATAGAGGAGTGAGACAGGCGTTTGTTATGTCTCCCTTGTTTATTCAATTATATAATGGATGTGGTATGAAAAGAATTAGAGCGTGGTGGGTGCAGGAAATGGTGTTAGAATATGAGAATGGATATGAGTGGAGGTAACCCTACCTTTATATGTGGATTAATTTGGTTCTTGTGCGCGAATCTGAAGAGTTTTGAGAAAGATTGTTGTAGAGATATTTGCAGGGCTGGTGTGAAAGCAAGGTTAAAGTAAACGTAGATAAGAGTAAGGTTATGTTTGAGTGAGGATAGCCCTCAGTGTGAAGTTCATCTAGTATGGTAAGCAGCGGAACAAGTTCGAGTTTAATATTGTAGGTATGTGCTTGGATGAGAAGGAACGGATTGGATGCAGATGTGTAGTAGCGAAATTTGTGAATGACAGGAGTGGCTTGTGCAATTTAAATCGTTGAGTGAATGTAAAGGACTTAGTCTGGATGCACTAGGCCTACATGAGGGTTTGCTTGTTACTGTGTTATCTGTTATAGTAGTGAGACTATGGTCTGGAATAAAGTACAGATCTAAAGTTTAATGTGTTCAGGATAGCTAGGGCGTCTAGTGTGAGAGAATTAATAAAAAATGCAGGATATTAACTATTAGAAGTGTTGGGTGAAGAAAGGGTAAACGAGAAAATGAATGAAAGTATGTTTGAGATGTTTGGCTGTGGAAAAGATGAATAATAGTCGGTTGGTAAGCCAGGTGTATAGTGGAGAGTGTGTTGGAAACCGACCGGCTGGAAGACAACTTAAGAAAAAGTGGATTGAGTCATAAAGGATGTTTGCAGGAGAGAATGTGAGTTGGGCAGACGGCGAGCAAGAAAGTGCATGATGGGAATGAGAATGGCGGGGTGTGTAACGGGGTAGATTGTGGCCACCTGTGGCCAGGGATTGACCCTACACTTGACGATTCACCATAGTGTTCGTCGCCGTCCCGTGAAGCTCTAGGTGATTTCTGACTGCGACGATTCTTACTTAATTAATCGTACAGATGGCGGATAAAGGCTGGGCTTTCTTTGTCGACTTTTTGTCATATTCTTCTACTGTTCTTCTTTCATGCTGTCACGCACCTTCACTCCATCTTGGAACAAAAAAGGAAGAAAAAGAGAGTATATATATATATATATATATATATATATATATATATATATAATATATATTATAATAGATAATATTTATATATATATATATATATAGTATATATATATATATATATATATATATATTATATGTTAATATATATATATATATATTCATATATATATATATATATATAAATTATATATAGTATATATATATATATATATATATATATTAATATATATATATAATATATAGATATAATATATATATATATATATATATATAATATATCAAATTTGTTGCGCACTGTATAGGGCGACAGGCTAGCAACCAGTCCTTATCCTTTTGCTTGTATTGACCCTGACCAGCGTGGGAATCTATGTACTAGAAGCACGATCCTCTGGAAGAACTCTGGGAGAACGAGTTTTGGCCTAATGAAGAAAGATTTGCTACTTCTACTGAAGGGCAAAAACCCTATCCGAGAGTGTTGAACTCGAGGACTAGCGTCGGAAACCATTGCGCCGAGAAATGGTCTTCTAGGGTTCCTATGTTAAAGTTTCGGCCAGAAGAAGAAGATGCTGGACAAACTGACCTGCCGAAAGCCCTTCCTGGGAGTTGTTAGAGATTAGAGTTATATTATATATATAATATATATATATATATATATTATATATATATAGATAATATATATATATATATAATATATATATATATATATATATATATAATATATATATGAGAGCACAGTACCATATATTAAGGTTTGAGGGATAAGGGTAACGTAGAAATTACAGGGGAATTAGTGTTGTATGAAGATATATGCTGCATTTTTGGTGAAAGATGCAAGAGTAACCCGAAGGACTGATTTGGTGAAAGAACGAAGCTGCATTAGAAAATGTAGAGGATGTGTTGGATCAAATCTTCACATTGAAACAAATGATTGAAAAAGTGAGAGAAAGAAAAAAATTGTATTTAGTTTTATGAGAACTCTGGCACAGCGACGATAGATTAAACGGAAGCTCTATGCATGTGTTAGTGATATATGTCCTAGGTGATAGCTTCTGAATGAATAAAATGTATGAATGAACGATAGTGAAAGGTGTGTAGAAATGTAAATGGTTCGAAAGTGATTCGTTAAATATTAATAGCGATTGAGGCATGGAGGTTAATTCCCTTGGTTATTAAATTGGATATATGGATGGGGTTATGGAAAAATTAGAGGTTGAGGTGGCAGGGGATGGTGTTACAATGATGGAGAATGAAAGAGAGAGGATGCCCTACCTAATATATGCGAATGATTTGGTTATGTGTGGCGAATCTGAAGAGAGTTGAGAGGATTGGTAGGAGATGTTGCAGGTGTGTTAAAATGTGAGGTTTGAAAGTAAAGTAGATAATAGTAAGGTTATACATCTGTTAATATACTATTATATAGTGAGGTCGTTCCTTGTGTGATGTTTGTTAGATGGTGAGCAGCTGGAAACAAGTGTCTGAGGTTAAAATATTTAGGATATATGTGGGATGATGATGGAACTTGTATGCAGGTATAGTATGAAGTTTGTGAATGCGACGAAGTTGCTGTGCCCAATTAAATCGTTGAGTGGATGTGAAGGGCAGTAAGTACTGAGTACGCTAGTGTCATTACATTGAGGCTTGTGTTACCTGTGTTAATGTATAGTAGGAGACTATGGTCTGGTAAGAGGTATAGATCTAAAAGTACAATGTGTTCATCATGAACAATATTAGGGTTAGTTAGGTATGAGAAGAATGGATAAAATTAGGAATAAAAACGTATTAGAGAGTTGTGTGGCTTGAAGAAAGGGGGATAAATGAGAAAATAAATGAAAGTACGATGAGATGTTTGGTCATTTGGAAAGTATGGCTCGTAGATGGTGGGTTAAGGCTGATGTACATATTGGTTGAGTTGCTGGAAATCGATCGGCTGGGAGACCGAAGAAAAGTTTATTGAGTCAGTAAAGGAATGCCTGGAGAGAGAAACTGTTGTAGTTTGGCAGAGCGAGAAGGAAAGTGCATACAGGATGAATTGGTGAGTTTTATGAAGGGGGATATGTTGTCCCACCTGGACCAAGGATGAACCCCACCACTGACGAGATATCAATAGTGGGGTCCGTCGCTGGTACCGTCAAGCTCTAGGGTGAATTTTCTACTTGCGACGATCTCATTAAAAGTGTAAAATGGGCGGTAATGCTGGTTTTCGTTTCGACTTCTTGTCATATTCTTCTACTACTATGTTTCCGTGCATGTTGCGCACCCTACCCCCATCTGGGTGAAAGAAGGTGGTGTGTGATATATATATAATACTATATATATATATATATATATATATATATATATAATATATATATATATATATATATATAATATATAATATATATATATACATATATATACATATTATATATATTTAACCACCTTCTTATTCATCAAGCATTATTATTCCTTAATAATAACTTAGAGTCTTAAGCCTAATAGTTATTATATATATAATATATATATATATATATATATATATTAATATATTAAATATATTATATATATATATTATATATAATATATATATATACTATATATTATATATATATATAATATTATATAATTTAATTATATATAATATATATAATAATAATATAATATAATATCATATCATATCTAAGTATATATATTATATATATTATTATATATATTATATATTATATATATATATTATATATATTATATATATTATTATATATATATAATATTATATATATATAAATATATATATATATATATATAATATTATATATATATATATAATATTATATATATATATATAATATATATATATATATATATTAAATATATATATATATAATAATAAATATATATATATTATATATAATATATTATATATAATAATATATAGTATATATTATATATATATATATTATATATTATAGTATATTATATTTTTGAAATAATATATAATAATATTTATCAATATATATACTATGTAGGTGTGTGTGTGTGTTGTGTGTGTGTGATGTGTGTGTGTGTGTGTTTTAGGTGTGTGTGTGTTCAAAAAAAACGTCAACACAAAAGTTAAAGAAATAAGATTGACTTTATTTCGGAAAATCAGTTTCATCTTTTAATAGTAAAATTTATTTAAAAATCTTTGTAACAATATGATAAAAAACCCCACGGCAATGTAAATTTCTAAAGCAGCAAGTAAATTTGTCTATGAAAGATCAACTCCAAAAGAAGAAAGTTGTTTATAAATTCATTAATATATTTACGAAAATATAACCTTTCGATGCCTATAACTACAATTTTACGCTAATATGAAGGGCTCTTATTTTTTTTTTTTTTTTTTTTTTTAAAACTAATATTATTCAATCAACTTTTTAAGAAATCTCCCACATTCCAGAAATATACGTCACATCTCTTTAATAATACTTAATTATAATCTTGCATAGTTTGATGACACACTCTTTGAATATTGCTATGCCCGTGAGTGGTGGTGACAGCTTAAAAAAATCTTTAAAAGTATACTTCTTTTTTTTTCTTTTCTTCCGAGAGAGGATCTCACCAAAGAAGAGCGTATGCCTTTTTTCCAGATAGTCAAATTTCATTCCATCAGGTCATCACAAGTTTCAAGCAAGCTAACTACTCGCCAAAAGAGGTCTCGGTGCCTTCTCTATTTATGAAGATATAATACCACGTGTCTAATGACAACCCTTACATGGTACAGTATCAAAGCAACTTGTACTTTCATTATTTTTTACACAAAATTTCATTATTAAGTTATCATCCTCAGTATAACACTTCCTCTGCCTTTGAGGAAAGCTTATGTAGCTCTCTTTGTAACGCATACTTACCCATTTTATCTCCAACTAATAATTCTATAGTTTGAACTGCTATGCTAATTTATTCTGTTAGTCATATCTAGAACACTCATTCTTCTTCTCATTTGCTCTCATGGTGTGAATTTAACATTTTCAAATGCTTGCCTCTGCTCTAGAACGCAGCTTTCTTCACCATTGATTTATAATTGAATTGATATATAATTATGCTAAGCATAAAATGAATGAAACATTTCAGTAGAAAAGCTTCTATTGAAACAGAACTAATGAAAATTTTCATATCGCGTATTTCTACTTATCTATTATCTCAATAGTATCGTTACAAAAACCTAATTAGTTTTTCCTTTCTGCATAGTCGAGTTAACTTTTTATTATAATTAGCTTCGATGGATGAGCAGCAAAGCCAGAGCGACTCGTTTTTGACAACCTGAGATTAAAAGGAAGTTATTCTGTTAAGAGATTTTATTATAAAGATCAATTGGTCAAATAAAGGTTGGATTTAATATTTAAGAGAATGTCTTTTCACGAATTTAAAAAGAGGAACAAAACAAGAAAAATGTCCTCATTGCCTAAAGCCAGATCCAACTAAGAACCAAACACTCATATCATGAGCTGCTCTAGCTGTACTTTCAATATTTATTTACATAATTTGATGACGCACTAACTTAGGGTCTACTCTATAGTACTGGACGATGATGGTTTCACACAGCTTTTCTCTTGGTACAGTATCAAAAGCCTTCTCAACGTCTCGTCTGTGTTGATACGCAACAAGAGAGATACTGTTGATTTGAATACGGTACCCTACAATCTCATGAAACAAATAAACACGCACTGACTATTTAATTATATATATAATTATATAATATTATATATATAAATAATTAATATATATATACTATTATATATATATATATATACTATAATATATATACTATATTATTATAAAATATATATATATATATATATAATAATATAATATATTATATATTATATATAAATTTATATATATATATAAGTTATATTATATATATATATAATAATAATTATATATCGTTCTAATATAGTATGTATTTATACAAGTATAAGTATAAAGTATACCTCGACTATATACTTATAAACTATATAATATATAACATATATATAGTACAGTAAGTAATGCTGCCACCCAAGGCCACCCTTTTCTATAATCTAAATGAAATTAGAATATATTAGGACTTATATGTGAGGATGATAGCCGAAGGTTTCAATCCGACAAAACAGACAAAACGCTAAAGTTTATGCTATGTTGTCTTGTTTGTTTTGTTTGCTGTGTTTGCTATGTTGTTGTTTTATTATTATTATTTATTATTTATTATTATTATTTCGAAGATAATTTGAGATCACGATTGATCTCAATTTCGAGACGACTGATGGCTCGACTCCGACTCGACTCCGACTCCGACTCCGACTCCGCTCCGACTCCTGATAATTTTGTTTCTGAAGTTTTTATTATTATTATTATATTATTATTATTATGATTATTATTATTTTATTAATTATTATTATTTTATTATTATTATTATTTTATTATTCTTATATATTATTTTTATTATAATATTTTTTGTTATAATTTCACGAGTTTCTTCTTCGCATACCGTTCTGGTCCACAGATATATATATATCTATATATTAGGTTATCGTATCGGGCTTAAAAATTTGGAGTGTGTTAGAATGGGAGGTAACCCTTGTCGTAGACGAGGTTATGTATGTGGGTCCCCCGAAGGGGCCCCACCCCCTTTAAAAATCGAAGTGTTCGTAATTGGCTGAAATTGGTGAGAGGATGCAGAGTTAATATCTAAGAAATACTTGGTATGTGATCTTGTGGAGTTGCTCCGCACCTGCTGGAGCCACTGGCGGTGACCGAGGTTAATAAACTTCGACTTAACCAAACAATCTTGTGTGTTTAATAAGCGGTTATCGAGGTCCGTAGAGTTCGAATATGATTGGGTATAAGTCCGTGTAGGTTTCTAGACCCCATTATGGCGTTCTCGACTGAAAAGAGCAAGGTGCAAAAAACAAAAAGAATGAGAGCGCTGAAGAGAATAGGAATAGTGCGAAGAATAAAGAAAGGAATCTGACTCAGAGGAGTATGAGTACAGATGCACCGTGCTGGCTCCGGTCGTGTCGAGCTTATTATCAATTATTTGACTGTTAATTAATACAATATTGTGTTAAAATTATCATGTTTATAAGGATTGTAGAGTTCGATTAGGAATGTTGAGCACTCCTCATAAGCAAGAACTATCATCATCAGGCTCCTGGTCGATTGCGGGGCGCGCACCGCAGGGCGCGCCAGCCAGTTGCAATCCCGCCGCGAACGGGCGCCGTGCGCCGCCCGCAGGCGCGCCCAGCCGTCGCGAATGCCTACGCCGTGTGCGCAGCCCGCATGTGCGCCCCCGGCTTTTAAAACTTTTCATTCTCACTAACGTAAAATTCCAATCTATTGATCTCAATCATATTTCTTTGGTATAAATAGTTCGTTAAAAAAAAGCGGGGAAAGAAAACAATTTTTATTTAAAGCCTTTATAACTAAGAGCAAACTAAAATCTTTTAACAATAAATTTTTAGCATCAAATTATATTTACAATTTTATTAAAAGAAACATTTATTAAAAAAACATATAATGAAAATAAATACAGTATACAACACATAAATTAGACCTGATAGGTTGTAGAAAGATTAAGGTACTTACATAGTTGAACATATTATATTTTAAAAGATACTACATAATGATTACCTAAACCAATAATCTAAATGCAGAGAAGTCAAGAATATAAAACACAAACATTATTTATATTCTATATACACACTATTCAATGTCCATTGTTGAAACATCCCGGGGAGAAGTGTTGAAGATAAGACCAGAGTCGGTATCCATTTTCACAGAACAGAGTTTTACATGCGAATACACCTAAAAATCTTCTTCGTTTCCGAAGGCGTTTAATATTTCTTCTTCAACCATGCTTGTCTTTCATTATATTTCTGTTCTGTCAAATCTCGAGATTTGAGGATCTCCCAGACTACACCGAACAGAGATGTGAGGAATGTTCAAACTTTGGCCATAATTAAGGCTTCAATCCTAAGTTCTTTTTTTAGATAATTGAAGATGATAAGCATTACAAGCTGAACAGATTCAGGCAGTGAGATCATATCATAAGAAATTACTGTTTCAGCATAATTCTTGGATCAAACACCCGTACCTCTATCGCTGCATGATACGTGTTGCCAAATAAAAAATTGTAAAAAAGCCTTGAGCAGTGGAATGTGAAGTCTTCATATATCATCTCATAATCACGTACCGTAAGGTTGACCAATTAAGTAAAACTGACCCTCTAAGCCGAAATGGGTAAATTTAAAGGGTGACTTTTTATAATTCCAATAAGCATCGTGTTCTGCAATTCCTTTATTACCTTCTGAGTTAAGCTCCCATTGACTATGTAGATATTAATGCTCGATAATCCTTCGGTAAAGTTAAAAATTTTAGTCCCAATTCTCTTGATTGGATATTTTCCTGTACAGTCAAAAATTCTCTATTTCCATATGTAATGGGAGATAATTTCACTTTTCGTACATTAAAAATATTGCATCAGTAATTTAAGATAGGCTTGGCCGTAGTTGTTGTAAAAGAGCCGTTTTTAACTTAGAGCAAATTCATGTAAATCTAGTTAACCTGATACGTGTATCAACAGAGATGTTAGAATAAGTCTTTCCTGAGAGAATATATCACATACCGTCCATAATTATATTCAATATGGTTTATTTTTGATTACCAGCATGGGGGGGTTTTCTGTATTTGGTTTTTTTTTCTTTCCCCCCCCCCCCCCAACCCCCATCTTTTTAAATGTAATTATTCCACAAGATTGTAGATGAATTCCTTCGCATTCTTGAGAATAATTATAAAGTTTCAGATATAAACTATCATAAGGGTAACTTGCCGCTGATGCTCCTAGAGATTTTTCATTTAAAAATACCTCAAGTTGATAAAAACCGTATACAGGAAATTTGTTCGGTGGATACTATGTATTCCTTCCTGTTGAGATTGCAACCATCTTCGTTTTACTAACTTAGTCTTTAGATATAAAACACACTCGAGCGGTCAAGATATTGATCAGACGAGTTCCAGAATTATTGAACATCGAGACGGTACATCTGGATTGTGATGATGTGAACGAATTAAATATAAATGAAGTGATCACTCACACTAATCTGTTGTAGGTTCACAGAGAGAGATCCAATTCACTCTTAAACAGTCTGGACTGAGGGATGAGAACAGCATCTTGCTGCACAATCACGACGTATAATGATGAAGATCTGTTTAAACATTCCTCTCACTCAAATAGTTACGGTGCCCTGTTTATGTGAATAGTCCATCAGCTATCATTATTAAGGGCAACACATCAATTGCACTTTTTCTTAATGTCCTTTCCTATTCCTCTTTATATGTTTTTTACGATGACCTACCCATCATCTTACGTCGTATTTTTCGTTTAACATCATCTAACATTTCATAAGAATCGGCTAATCGACGTTTTACAGCTGTTCGAGGGTCCCATACCGCCATGGGATATCTGAAAGTAATTATCTGTCCTAGCTGCTTTTTTAGCAAGATTTTTACCTCCTGATTTAAACAAAGAGATAGCACGTCTGAACAACGAAGCCAAAAAATCCACCTAAACCATATCCCTTCTGCATTTTTGAACCCCTGAAGACTCTTTCTCTTTCCATTATTATTATTATATCGGAGCTTCCTTCTTATATGTACTTTACACACTGCTGTTCCAGTCGTGAATGGGTATGGCTTACCTTCTACATCTCTTATATAAATACGAATCGAACTCAGTTGGTTCTTACTCAAGGGTAAGTAGTGAACATAAAAACTCTATACTCTTTTTCCATTTAGGAATGAACTATTATAGACCATCAGTACGTAGGAATACCTAAAGCTTCTTTGTTATAATATCTGTATAAACACATAGGCCATACCAGGATCTTGAAACATCTTAGAAGGCATGCATACAAAATGTAATGAAGTCACGGTGTCATTTTTTGTGACATACTCTTCCATCGTTGGTATATAATGCATTAGAGCCTTTAGAGGTGGTTTATTATTTCGCTATATTTTGTATATATGTGAGTAACAACAATTACGAAACCAAGTTGAAGGGCGAAAATAAATAAAACTTATAGCTTTCAGGTCACGTCCCTTATGAGAATTTAATTAATTAACATGTGATCTTCGTTACATGTTGATTAACAAGAACACTAATCCTTTAACTAATTCACTTGCTTCAAATTTTTGGTTAAGTCTTGAACACTTCGGTACAGCGATTCATAAAGAGGACATTGTTTATGAATAAATTTTTCGTAGTAATTATTGTTATTCTTGCTCGTTGGGTTGCCGTACTAGCGTTACTTTTAATACATTTTTAACATTATCAACATTTCTAAATATCGTAAACGCCAATTTGTAACAGTAATTCTCTCAATAACAACCAGCGAGAATTATTTTCACGAATCCTGCTTCATACAGTTCTCTATCGAAAGTTATAGGGTTCAAAACTCTTGTGGTATAGTCTCTGATATTTTATTTTCCGGATGTAAATCCATAGAAGCCGATGAGGGCAACGTTATATAGAAATGATCTTCACTCTCCATGGTCACAAAGTAAACTGATCGTTTCTTAATTTCACTAGCATTATATAACTAGTTTAACTTCATAGGCGTACTACCCATTTGACAAGATAATGTTTATTTTTACCTTTCCCTTTAAATCCCTAATATTTTTTCTATTTCATACTCATGACTCTTAGGATCAAATTTGTATTTTCTGTATTTTTGTTTATAGAATCCCCTTTTATTTTTTCCATTTAAATCCTCAAGATAGTATAATTTTGACCTGTCTCTAGGAATTCTCTGATAGTATCTACTTTTAAAACCTCTCTCGACCATCCAGCTTCATACCTTCTGAAATTTTTCATCGTCCTGAGATATCTTACATAATCTCTTACGTTAATGCCCGTGTTTATCTTTTATTTCCCTTTGGGTTGATAGGTACAATCGGTTTTGTCTTTACATCTCTATAGGGTATTCTTAAGTGTTCTATTTAAGACCTGTTATAAGAGTAAGCCAAGTCCTGTAGATATCTATATATTTAAATTATTCATCTTCATGAAATATCATATGCATTTCTTCTTTTATAGTTCTTTGTACTTTTCAAAATATTGCGGTTTAAAAATTAAATGAAAATTTTGTTTGTCAAACCCTATTCATTACTCAGTAACTATTTTTTGAAACTCTTTACCTAAAATTCTGTACCTTATCTGTCCATATCATTTTGGGATATCTGTTATCATTATTATAAATTTCTCTGACTCTTCGTAGCAAACAGTCTTTGATCTTTTTATACTTTAAAACCTTTAACCATAAGTATTGGAATATTCATCTATCACAAAAAGAATATATCGATTACCCTTCATTTGTTAGTTATATTTATATCATACGTCAAATCTAATTGCATACGCTATCTAAATGATGGGCGTATAGTTCCCGTGTAGGAATTTTTTTCGTAATAGTTTATGAAGGGTAAAACTCCATCCTCACCTCTAAATATTTTTCAATTCTGTTTTAAATTAACGTAAAAATAGTGAAAAAACCCCCGTAACTGTATGGCTGTTTCAATTCAAAGTAATATTTATCGACGCGTCTTGGCTCCATGTATTTCACAATGAATACACATAAAATTATTGCCTTTATACTGGAAGGTTTATATAAAATCAGATGTATATATGAAGCTATTTTATTTTTAATTACAAATAATTATTAACTATTTTTAATAATTAAAAACATTGCAAGTGTATACAGAAAGATAACATAGATATATATACCATAATTTTAAATTACAAATTAATACAATCATATTAAAAAAAATCATAAAAATAATCAAATGCATAACCATTGATTTTTTAAGTGATTTTTTTTATTCACTCTTCTTGATCGCAATGTACCTCTATTTATCAACTTTGATCTACCGATGCAAAAGAGTACAGCAGGACTCTTGGCATCAGTCTAGCGTGTTGGGATATTATCCAAATCCGCTAATCTTGTTTGATCAGTATTAAACTTCTTGGAAAATTAATAGTCTGAAGTTTTGTTTGATTCTTTCCATCTGTCACTGGAGCCTTACTTCATTCACGGAGAGATCAGATATCGTCAACAATATTCGATCCAAGTATTGTTTCTCCATCAATAATGATTGACCCGAGATCATCCATGTAATTGATCTTTTAATATATTATATTAGAGCTATACCCGCTTATTCTTACTCTCATGGTAAGGCTTTCCTTGATATATGTATAAATTAGTTCTCTTTTCACCATAGTTAGTATCTTTTGTTAGAGTTGATATCTTCTTTGCAGTGATTTTATAAACTTTAAATCTACAATTTTGTATAGCATTTTGATATAGGTTTTTTTTCATGAATGTTTACATTGGGTTTAACTATTTGTTGCAATTTCTTATCTAAATATATTTATCCATGTTCAAATGAGATCATATAAAATCAAAGGCTGCTGTTGAATAATGGGTGATAAGGATTATATCTGATCTGATGCTGCTGAATGTCTGATTGATGCTGTTCGAACTTTGTTTGTTGTTGTTGTGTTGTTTGTGGCTGTTGTTGTTGCTGTTTGTTGTTGTTGCTGTTGTTGTTGCTGTTTTGTTGGAGAGTAGACCTGTGTTATATTTCAAACTTCTCATTAATCGTTTAGTGGTAAACTGGTACGAGAGCATAAGGGATATTGTGTTGAAAAACAGGTAAGGAGAGCATTTTGACATTACATAGGCTATAGCTATGTTTTTTTTTTTGGTTTGTGTTAAACCGTTGGCTAAATAAACCATTCCAGAGTATTAAGAAAGGTATTTTTAATCTAACAAATATTAGTGCCAAACTAATATAATAATAACAGTTTATTAAAATTGACAAATATAATATTGTATAAATTATCATTATTTTTCCCCGAAAGATCTATAACTTAAAATCAATTTTCTTTTGTAGATTTCGTAAACCTGTCTCTTGCACTGCCCTATTTAATGATGGGGTCATTAAAAGGTGGGAGAAGGACACCAAAAAGACTCGCCCAAACCCAACATAACCGAAAACTGCACAAGCACTAGCCAAGTCAACTGTATATCCTGCTGAGGTCAAAAAGCCCAAAAATATGGATTGCTATTCTTGTTTAACCAAACAAGATATTCAATAGTTTTCTCGATATAGGGAATCAACCGATTATTAAAATATCGATATATTCATTCTGGACTAAATTGGCCGCTGTAGAATTAACTAATACTTTATATTAATAATATATATAATAAATATATACTATATATATATTATATTATAAATATATTATATATAATATATATTTATATATATATAATATATATCATATCTAACACACTTTTTATTTATTGTCACAAATCACTTTTTGTTTTTAGCACAGTTAATATTCACCACACTGATTTTTATCACTATACGATTGATTACACTGTTTATTAATAGAAATATTTAGGCCCTATCAGAAGGTAGAGATTTCTTAGAGATTTCTCTAAAGTGTCAATCAAAAAGCCACTCTCGGGGGCGCCAGAAGGGTATGGTGAGATACTCAAAGCCCTCAATTAATAGTAATCAATCAATCGTGATAAATGAAAGATGTGGCACTTTAGTTTTTATTAAACAATGAAATTTAAATATTATATCAACAATGCAAATGTCAGTGCCGACTGGAGCTATATAAAAGCAATAATTTGAATTATGAATGTCACAAATTATATAAAGTTAATTTACATAGACACCCGGCACAATCTTAAAGTTCGACCTCTCTTCACCGAGGTTACTTAACAAGTCCCTCTTCACGCTTGACGCTCGTCCCTTGGCGGGCCCTCGGTCATTACAATTCAAATTCGGCACCTCCCATTTGGGGGTGTGGGGAGTCTTTAACAGTCTTTTATACACTCTTAGCAATAGTTATATCTGATACAGAATAACGGTTTTTCTATACAAGTGCACATGGGAGGCATGATGTCCACTTCCCTTACATAGGTGCACATCTCTCTCTGGCAAACATAGCATATGCTCACAAAGAGATACATAAGACCTATGCATTATCTCCACAATATATAGATCATATTATTATATATATATATATATATAATTATATATATAATAAATATATATATTATATATATAGATATATATATATATAATATATATATATATATAATATAATATATATACATCACATCCGCATTCTTATGACAAAAGAAGTGCGGATTTGCTGTTGAAGTATGAATGCGTATGTTTCCCAGAATTTGTCGATGCGGTTATCAATTTAATTCGATGATCATGCGGATCGGATGCGCAACATCTCTATTATTTATATAATATATATTAATATATTTATATATATAATATTATATATATATAATAATATATATATAATAATATATATATAAATACTATATTTAATTTATATATATATTATAATATAATATTATATATATATTTATATATATATGGCTATTCCTCAAATCTTACCCCGTTTAAAAAAGCTTTGGGAAATAATTCCGAATATTAATTTATTTTAAGGGATAATTATATTTTATTCCCTTCTATAAACATTCATTATTTTTTAATCATTTTATAATACTCTACATCAGAACTTTAAAAAAATATTGCGCCGGGTTTAAAAAATATTAAATTAGTTAACTGTTGTATAGGGCTGTGATTAGCGCTGCCATACCTGTTGGCCTAGCCTTAACCGTAGATGAAAACTGACGGTATTTTTAAATAACGAGGAACGAAATATGTTTTATTTTAGATTATTCTCTCAAAGAATGCAAATAAATAAAACATGAGTCTATTATGTGAGATATGTCAAATATATTGTTGCGTAAAAAAATAAAAAAAATAACAAACTATTTGACGCAGTAAGATTCAAAAAATCTCAGAATCGCCCACCTGTCGCAATGGACGATTTGACTTTAATCTGTATAGTACTTAACGTAAACTTAAAAAGCAGAACATAGTTTTAAAAAATAAAAAAAAAAAAAATTTGATTCAAAAGAATTTTTTTTTTTAAATTAAAGATACCAAAGAAATAACAAAGATGGAAAATCGAGTGCTATCGCCTATAGTGGACGACGGGGACCTTCGTCCCCCACCTCCTGTCCCCAACCCACGGCTCCAGCCCTCCCTGATAAATATAAATATAGGTCTGAAGGAGATCTAGATGATTGGGTCTTTTTTAATTGATCTATATGAGAGTTTCCATGAACTTCCTACGATAAGTTTGAAAGATTTCTTGATATCGCTTTATCAAACAAAATAAATATATAATATAATATTTATATTATATAATATATATATATAATAATATATATATATAATAATATATAAATATATATATAATATATCATATATAATATATAATTATATATAATAATATAATATATTAATAAAACATATACCTATACTTCTGCCCCGGCCCACCTTAATTGGCCCACACTGGCTTCCTAGGAAGCCAGCCGCCACACTCGGCGTTCCCACAGGTCGGTGAAGAATACGAAAACGCATGGGCACGTCGAGAGCTGGGCATCTTAGACAGGAAGGTTGCTCTATTGATATCCTGAGAAATTGTTGGCAATCTGAGTGGCAGTGGGGGAGCGGTGACGTTGTCTGTCTGTTAAAAAAGATTTAAATCCTATATTTTTTATTGCATATGAGTTCGGGTGGGACCCGGAACTCTTCTTAACATCCTCTTCTCATAGGAGAATTGATAGCGAAGGTATTAATAAGTATTTATTTGGCCGATTTGAAGTATGTGTGTTTGTTAGTGGAATGGATATGTGAATCCATGTGCTATTGGAGGGGGGGGATATATTATAAGTATGTTGTAATTTTAAAAAATTGTGCAGCTGAGGAGGGATAGGGATTATACCATCTATATAGTCAGACACTGATAGTAGTGTAATTGGTGACAAGGGTGGGTTGGGTTAAGGGTCTTTCTTGGTTAAAAATTGGTTTTTTTTTTTTTGTTTTTTTGGTCCCCTACCCACTCCAGATGGTGGAAATGGGAGGATGAAGGTGCAGCAATAGCGTTGGCTTGTTAATGTGGGGGGAGTTTTTTTTGTTTTTTTTTGTTAATTTTTTGTTTTTTTTGTTTGGGGAGTGGCAACCTGGAGTGAAGGCGTCGAGGGCGCCGGATATCCTTTTTTTGGGGTGTTGAGATGGTTTGTGAGTTTTGAGGGGGGGGTGGATGTTGGGGATAGGGCGATTTTGTTTTTTTTTTGGTAACCAGATGTTTGTGGTTTTTTTTTTTGTTTTTCTATTATGTTGATATAGGGAAAGTTGATGGGCGAAGTGAGTGCAGGGTGAATTTTCGAGAGTTTCGTTGCTACAGTGTGTTTAATGCCTATTTCACTGTTGTCGTTTTGTTTTTTTCGTTTTAATATCAATTTTGAGGGAAGCCGTGCTATTTAGTTATCTTTTTGTTGTGTTTTTGGTTGGGAGGTGTTCGGGGTAGGGGTTTCTGGGGAAGATGTTTGAGTGGGGAATGTCAGGGGGGTGAAACGGGTCAGGGGGAGTTGTTGGGGTGTTTTGGTAGGTAGATTGATGGCCGTAGATGAGTGGGGGGTTTGGGGGGGTAGTGGTGGTTGAGGGGAGGGCAGTTTTTAGGAATCGGAAGTGATATGGGTAGGGAGGGGATGGGAAGGACGTGCTTTTGTTGTGCTGTTGTGGGGGGGTATATGTAGTTTTTGTTTTTGGGGTTGATAGTGAGATGGAAGGGTTGGGAGGCGTGAGCTATGCGTAGTGTTTTGGTAATGTTTTTTTTTTTATAGGAACTAGTGTGTGCTAAGTTTATGGGAGTTTTTTGAGGTCGGGAGGTAGGTGTTTGTTTTGTGTTTTTTTTTTTTTTTGTTTTTGTTTGTGTGTGTGTGTTCTTTTTTTTTATTTTTTCTGTTTTTTTTTTTTTGTTGGGGGGAGGAGAGGGGAAGGGGGCGTAGGGGGGTCGGCGATGATTGCGGGTTAGGTAGGTTTGGGTGTTTGTGTTCTGGTGTGGGGAGTGGGGTGTATGGGTTGTTGGTTTGTGGTTGTGATTGTGGGCTTGTTCATGTGAATGAAAGTTTTTGTTTGAAGATTATAAATGGTTTTTTTGATATGATTTCTTTTTTTGTAGTGATATGGCTGCCCTGTTGTGAATTGATTTCGTTTGTAAAAGTTTGATTTGTTTAGATTGTGCATAACTGTTTTATTGGTTTTTTTGTACTTATAAATACTTTTGTAATATAATCCCGTGTTTTTTTTGTGTGTTAGGATTATTATTGTATAAAGTCTCGATGTTTTGTCATATTTGTTTTCGATTGGTTTAGATTCTGAGGTAGGTTTTTCTTTTTATTTTTTTATTTTTATTTTAGTTTTAGTTTTAGTTTTTTTTTTTTTTTTTTTTTTTTTTTTTTTTTTTTTTTTTTTTTTTTTTTTTTTTTTTTTTTTTTTTTTTTTTTTTTTTTTTTGTTTTTTTTTTTTTTTTTTTGTGTTTTTGTCCAGTCTTTTTTTTCTTTTTTTTTTGTTTTTCTTTCTAGTTTATATTTTAGTCTTTTTTTTTCTTTTTTTTATGTTTTCTTTTTGTCTTTGTTTTGTTTTTTTTTTTTTTTTTTTTTTGTATTGATCTGGGTTTTTTATTGTTGTTTATTTTTTTTTTTTGATATCCCTTTCTTTGTTTCTTGAAAGTGTTTATTTTTTTCTTGTTAAAGTGATTTTTTAGATGTTTTTTTTTTTTTTTTATTTTTTTTTTTTTTTTTTTTTTTTTTTTTTTTTTTTTTTTTTTTTTTTTTTTTTTAATTTTTTTTTTTTTTTTTTTTTTTTGTTTTTTGTTGTGTCTTTTGTTTTTTTTTAGTGTTTTGTTTTTATTTCTTTTTGTTTTTTTTGGTTTTTTTTTGTATGTTGTTTTTAGTTTTTTTTGTGTTATTTTTTTTATTTTTTATTTTATTTTATTTCTTTTTCAGTCAATTTTTTATTCATTATATATAATTGAGCATTTTGTAGTAATTTTTTTTGTTTTCTAGTAGTTGAATTAGTGGTTTTTGATTGTTTGGTTTGTTTTTTTTTTTTTTTGTTTATGTTTATGTTCTGCATATTATTTATTTTTTTTTGTGTTAATTTGTATGTTTTTTTATTTTTTTTTTTTTTTTTTTTTCTATTTTTTGATTTTTTATTTTGTATTTTTTTTGTTTTTGTTATTTATTTTTCTTCATTTGTTCTGTTTTGTTATTTTGTTTTTTTTTGTCTATTTTTTTTTCTTTTCTTTCTTTCTTTTTTTCTTTTTTTATATTATTGTTCATCGTTCTCTTCGACTAGGAGTTCATTCCTTTGATTGTATTTTTTTTTTTTTTGGAATTTTTTGAGGTTTTATTTTCTTTTTTTGGTTTATTTCTTTTTTTTGGTGTTATGGTGAGTTTGTTTGGGTGTGGGGTGGAATGGATTGGGTTGAATCTAGTTGAGTTTACTAATCGTTGTTTTTTTGTTTTCCTGTTATTCTCGGGGGGTGTGTTTGGATTTGCCGGGAATTCTAGCTCGTAGATTGTTTTTTATCTTATACTGTCTCTTGTGTTGGAGTATGGGATGTTTTATGTAGGAGTTATGTGGAATTCGTGAATGTAGGTTGGTCTGTTTTTCTGTGTTATATTGTTTAACTTTTGATAATTTTTTTGCTCATTTTTCTTTTTTATTTCTTTTCTTAATTGGTCAAGTGGTTTGGTTACATTTTCGAATTTTTTAGTTTTAGTTTTGTGTGTATTTTGGTTGTGATTGTATTTGTATTTGGTTTGTTATTTGGTTAGAAATGTGAGTGGTATATGGATTGAGTTTTTTTCGAGGGAGTTTCCTTTGTTTTAATAGTTGGCCTGTATTTTTCGGTGTTTTAGTTTGTTTTGGTTGGATGTGTCGTGGTGTGTGTTCTCCTTTTGGGATTTAGGTTTGCAGATTTTGATTAATTGTTTTGTTAAAGTGAGTGATGGGTGAGAAGGCAGTCTATGCTTGATTATGTTGTGGGTTAATGGAGTTCAAAAATATAATTATAATATCGGCCAGTTCTGCTTTTTTGTAGTTAGTTAGTTATGGTTTTATTTTTTTTGTTATTCGTTTTGGTGATGGGGGTTTAGGAATAAGAATAGCGAAGGTGGGTCCTATTGGTAGTTTTTTTTTTTTTTTTTTATTTTTTTTTGTCCTAATAATGTAATTAAGAGGGGAACAAAATGACGTCTGGGAAGTGGATTGTGGCTGGGATTCGGGTGGAGTTGTTAATTAAGGTTATTAGGATTCTAGTTCGTTAAGAATTTTTTTAGTTGCTTTCCTCTTGGTTGTTCAGTTTGTGTTGTGTAGTCTCTTCTGTGGTTACCAGCAGTTTTTTGTGTCGAGCATACCTCTCCGGAGGATAGTCTGGGTATGTGGATTAAAGGGTGTTAGTGAGTAGTATTTGGTGGAGTGGAGTGGGGTGCGAATATAAATAATGAAATATAGGTGTCTTATTTTTCAAAGGATGGAACAGTGATTGGTCTTATATGCGTTTTAATAGCTGGAGTTCGGGTGTGTTTGACATAATGTTGTTCTGGATCGTTTAGGAGGAGTGTTGGTGTGGGTGGAGGGAGTAGATAGTCGTCATTAACCGTTAGTAAAAAGTGGGTAGTGGCGGTATTATTTTGGGAGGAAGCATCTTGAATGATGGCTACTATGATATTATGTTTTTTAAGATGGTTATTCTGTTGAATTATTGGTAGCCATTTGATATTTAATTGTAGTATATTGAGATTAGGGTTAGTTTGGGGAGGGGGGTCTGAACTAGTGAAGGTTTGCAATTGCGCAGAAATAGGCCATTTTATCTCTGGGAGCTTTGGAAATGGGGAAGAGTCAGGTAACCCACCCAAGACAGCTTTTTTCTTATTTTTTTTTTTTTCTTTTTTTCCACTATTAAGATTAGATATGGGCATAAAATCTATAGGGACCGGTTTCTGGACTCACCCACCGAAGAAGAAGCAGTCCCATCCCAAAGAAGAGAAACAACAGGAAAAAAATTGAATGTTGTTAAAGCAGTAAATAAAGGTTAGAAAAACAAAGATTCTCGACTTTACCCGCGCCGTCGATCCTGTCGACAATTGTCCCTCCCTTGAGGATTAGCGTCTTTGTTGAGCTTCCCCCGTGGTAGAATGTACATCGTCTTGAAAGTTCTCTCCGAGAATTGCCCCGCCCAGTTTCGCCACACGCAGGCGACGCTCACGAAACCTAATATATAATATATATATATTATATATATATTATATAATATTATATAATATATATATATATAATAAAATAAAATATATTATATTATATATATATAATTTATATATATATAATTAAATAATATATATAATATATATTATTATATATATATATATATATATTATATATATATATATATAGTACTATTATATATAATATATATCGAAAACTTGTCGCTGTCGAAAAGTAAAACTTTACCATATATATATATAATTATATTATATAATATAATATATATTATATATTATATATATATAATATATAATTATATATATATATATAATAATATAATATATATATATATATATTATATCATTATATATATACTCTTTTATTATTTAGGTGCTCAGCCCGATGGGCGACAAGAGGACGAAGTCACAACCCGTCTCCACTTAGAGGCCGAAGAAGATCCCGACAGACTGATATCTATGCGTCCTACCCTTAGGGTATTAGTTTAAATCATAAAACGACTTGAGAGAGATGAAGGAGAGAGAGAGAGAGGAGAGAGAGAGGAAAGAGAAGAGAGAGAGAGAGACGAGGAGAGAGAGAGAGAGATTTTTTGATTTTTATTTATTTTTGTTTTATATTATTTATGATGTTTTTATTTTGTTTTGTATTAGAGAGATAAATCTATCTTAGATTTCAATTGAAAGTTATGAGAAGAGATGAGAGAGAGCATTTATCTACCTCTCCCAATCAACACTTCCGACTGTAAAGTCACAAATGAGACGAGCAGGATTTTCATGTTTATTAACTTCAAGAAAAAAGAGTCCAAGACTTTTCTCCATTCGAGGCAGCACACTCAAAGTTTCTTTTTAAACTTTTAATCTGCCATGAATAAACTTACACCTGTAACTACCCCGTATGGCGACAAACTCAAGCCGCATATCTCAACAACTTCCAAGTAACCAATTTAATTTTTCAAACCAACAACAGCTTTCACGTCCACTTACCATTACGTCCCCCCCAAGTTTCGAAAATGTTTTCATTAACTTTTCGAACAACTGTTTCATAATTTTCGAAAACTTACACCACGTGTATAAGAAATTTCAGTCTTTTGGTTTTATATCCACCCAAATTATCTCTAATTTTTAAGTTTTCTTCTTTGGACAATTTGTCTTGAGATGTCATCAACCACAAATCCTTGTTATTGATTTCAAAACTTCTTATCTTCTGTGTGATATTCTTCTGCTCTTTCAGTCTGTCCTGGGACTTAGACTCCTCTGGTCTTCCTTCTTGTGCGTGTTGGACTTACAAGATTGCTCGATCGCTTTTTTCAGTAATACTCTCTAAAACAAATTATCTGAATGATTCTTGATAAGTTCTTTTTCAAAAAGAGAAACACCCACGAAATCTTCAACAGCTATCCTGGAGCATACACTCTCTCCGTTGTAGTATGCATAACTCCTTTCATCTCTCTTCGTCTATTCATCTTTCTTGGATAACTTCTCCTACCCTTAGCGTCTCTCTTTCAAGTATTTGTTGATATGGTTTGCGATAGTAGTAGGACTGGTCTTGCGTATTGTGCAAGCCTGTAAGAGTTCATGGGAATCATAAAACTCCTTTCGTGGGCTTTGGAAAGCACACGTTATCATCATTACTCTCTTCATTTTCCCAAGA
>JABUQX010071988.1:0-15000 GCA_015478945.1 Trachelipus rathkii | reverse complement strand
TCTCCCATCTCTACCTAACACACTCCCTCCCCTCCCCATATACAACAAGCAGACAGTCACTTCATAAACATATACGGCTAAAATCTCCACGCAAATACCAACACACACGCGGCGATAACAGGAAAACAAAAAAACGACTCAGAAAACGAAAACTCAACTAGATCTCAACCCCATAACCTCCATTCACAACAATCATGATAAAGAAAAAAACCATTTAAAAGTGTACAATTAGGGAAACAGCATCAAGGCCCAGGCTCCATATCCAACCTGCACTTAAAACACCTGGGAGATAACGCAATCCTCCTAATTACAGACATCTTCAATAAATCCTCAACTACATTCCCCCAATCTGGAAACAAGCATACATAATCCCTAAACTCAAACCAACAAAAGACCCCAACTCCCCCTCCTCCTATCGCCCAATTTCTCTGCTTTGTTCCATCAGTAAATTGCTAGAGAAATTAATATTAAATAAAATTTCCAAATCTATTCCTCTCCCAGACTTCCAACACGGATTTAAAAGCAACCACTCTACAACCACAGCCCTCACTTCCTTCACACAACACATCATTAACGGCTTCAAACAATCACCTTCCCATAGATCAATCCTCACAGCAAAAGACATAGACCAAAGCATTTGACACCGTCCCCACACACTCCTATTCAAAAAATCCTCCATTCTCCTTTTTAGAAAAAAAAATGACAAAAAATGCTTTCTCCAATTTCATCACAAACCGTTTTGCAAAAGTATTATATAAAAATAAACCTTTCCCACTCTATCAAGTTACAAACCGGCGTCCCACAGGAGCCATTCTCTCTCCATTTATTCAACCTTTTCCTGCAGCCCTACCCACCCCAATCCACCACTCCACCAAAACTAATCAGTATGCAGCACGACATTAGCACTTAATTTCCCAGACACCCAGACGTCAAACACAGCCACAACAACTAAGGAATACCTAACACTCCTTTAGAAACTGGTTAATTCACCATAGAATGACACATCACCCCTAAGTCTCTATCACCCTATTAACCACGACCGACATCAATCCTCCTTCCATCCTTAATTACTGCTGAACAATAACCCCTCCCAATCAACAAAAAACCCCAAAAGAATATAGACTTACATACTACAACCACATGACGTTTCCCATATTGAACCAAATCACTTCCACAACTCAACGAAAACTAAACACCCTCCAAACCCTTTCCCAACACAATTTTCAGCGACAGTAAAACACACACACTAACCTATCTAAAGCAATCCTTAAAAACTAACGTTAATGACTTCCCAGCAGGGCTTCCCTGCAATTTCAAAAAATCAAAACACAAATAACTACAAATCTATCCAAAAACGCAGCCCCTAAGCATTAACAGGTTGCACTAACCACCCCATCCAACAATTACACGATGAAACCTCCATCCTTCCCATTTCCAACATCTGGGATCGGTAGGGAGCACCAATATATATACCAGAAGACCCTAACCCAACCCATTATGTCACATTCTCTCACTCGCCTCGAAATAGACTAAAAGCCCCCCTTCCTCACCTGCACATTTTATTACAACAGCCAATCCCAAATATAATTCCCCCCCCCTCCCAATAGGTATTGACTTCACATATCCATTCCCACCTAACAAAAACACCTACCTTCAAATCCGCCCAAATAATAACTTATTAAATACCCCCTCCCAAAAATCTCACACTAAATAGAAGAAACCTTGTCTAGAAAAAAGACAGATCGGTCACCAACACCAGGACCTCAATGCAATATAAACATACTCTTAAACTAGACAAACGTCCTCACCTCAACTTGCACCAGATGCAACAATTCTCAGGATACAATAGAAGCACTCCTTCTGATATATATTCACCTATCCACTCGAAATAGCCCAGCTCTCGGACGACCCCCCATGCCGTCTTTTTCTGTATCTCTATCTCGGACCTGATGGAACCGCCCTCGCGAGCGGACGACCTTCCTCGAAGCAGTTGTGGCCCTCCAATTAAGTTGGGCCAGGGGCAGAAGCATAATATAGATATAGGTATATATAACTATAAATAACTATATAAAGATACATAATAATATATTAATATATATAATACTATATATTCATAATATATATATCATATATTATATATATATATAATATATACTTATATATATATATATATATATATATTAATATATATATATAATATTTATTATATTTATTGATAAACGATATCAAAGAAATCTTCAACGTTATCTAGAAACGTTCACATGGGAAATATCAAATAGATCAACTCAAAAAAGACCCAATCATAGATCTCCTTCAGCTATATTTATCTTTATAGGGGCTGGAAGGGTTGGGGGACAGAGGTGGCGGTCCCCCCCCGTCGCTCCAACCTATTGGGCCGACTAGCACCCGACTCTTCCAGTACTTTGCGTAATTTTACCCCTCAATAGAGATATCCGTGATTCATTGAGTTTAGAATAAGAATTCCTTATTGAATTAAAATTTTTGTTTATTTCTTTATTTTATTAAATATTCCTGAAGAGGCACTAAAAATTACATAAGTACTATAAAACATTAAGATCAATCTCATTGCCGAAGAGTGGCGATCTGAGATTTGTTGAACTTTACTGCGATCTAAAAATAGTATTTGTTATTTTTTTTTTTTACGCAACAATATATTTTGACATATCTCACATAACACTCATGTATTTAATATATTATTGAGAAGAAAATCCTAATAAAACATATTGATTTCCTCTCTATTTTAAAACTACCGTCAATGGTTTCCATCTACACAGTTAGCTAAGGCGCACAGGTATGGGCTGGCTACACTAGCCTACAACAATCAATAAATTAAGAATAGGTGTAAAGAATCTTGGAATTTTTTATTCATGTAGAGTTTAATAAATTATAAAAAATCAATAATGTTCTCGAAAATAGGAGGAATATAACATCTAATTATCCCTCTAAAAAATAAATTCGGGATTAAATTTCCCAAAGCCTTTTTTACGGGGTAAGATCAAGAGGAATAGCCATATATATATATATATATATATAATAATATATATAGTAACCCTACCCATGTCTATTATATACCTATACTATATAAAAATATATAATACCACTAATAAAAATATAATATATAATACCCGAAGGTATATTATATATATATAGTATAGAATATATATATATATATATATATTAAAAACCTATAATATATTAGAGAATTGTATGCGACTCCGATCGCATGACAAACCACATATTCACCGAATTAAAATTGATAAACCGCCATCGCAACCAAATCTCTGGAAACATTCCGCATCCACACATTCAAACAGCATCCGCACGTTTTTGTCATAAGAATGCGGTGTGAAAATAATATACTGAATCACTTATATATAGAATAACACAAATAACAATATAAGTCAAAAATTATATATATCGATAACATAATAGACTATATACATAAATCACATATAATATATATAGTATATAATACTTAGTCTATAGGTACCATCTACTTTCTATAAAATCATATATCTACTAATATCGTGAAAACAAAAACAATCGCCCATACCGAACGAGTTCGATCCTTAGAACAAGGTACTCAGAGCTTCAGATGAAGGGCCATTTGCAATCGTAGCATTTATCCACAAAGAGAGAGTGTAGCATCTGCTGGTAACGGGAAACCAGTGGACATATGAGGAAACCCCTCCCCATGACTACCTTACCGCTAGAAAGAACCCGCAGATAGTCAACTTAGCTAAGATGTGCATATTCAAAAGAAGTGCCCCTTGTATTAAAGATCCCCACCAAAGCCCCCAAAGATCAACAATTGGCTGAACCGAGAAATATTGAAATTGCAATGAGCCAGGAGAGGCCACCGAAGACACCTGCCAAGGAACGAGAGCGTTAAGCGATAAGAGAGACTCCTTGAGAGTAACCTCAGAGCAAAGAGATCCGAACTTTTAAACTCATGTAGTCAAGGTGCATCAACCCGTAGCACGCAAAAAGGGCAAAAGTGAATCTGTCTATTCTACCACTATCCCGGGGGTTAACAAAACTAGTGTATAAACTTCCGGGCCCCCCCCCCCGATACCCAAAAACGAAAAAGACAACGACCACAATGTGATATTCATAATTCAAATCTTCTCATAGTTCTATTATCGAATTCCCCAAGTTCCTATGTCCTTTGTTAGACATAGGTCTTACCCATTGTTGAAATATATTCCAGTCTTGTGCTCTTTTCTGTCATCGTGGTCGCCACATTTCATTTCTAATACCGCCATGAATTAAATTACTATTAATTAAGGGTTTGCATGATATCTCTGCTCCAACCAGTACTTGCGGAAGTGTGTGCGAAGGTAATTTTATGGTCAAAGTATAGTATAATAGAGAACTAGAAATAAAATAGGTACAATATTACTTATAGAAACATATAACCGCCCTAAAGTATACGGTAATATAAGCAAGGTATATATAGAGTCATACTCCCCCTTGCCCCAAGACCAAGCCAAATATTTATAATAATATATAGTTATAGGCTGTTTATGATTAACATCTTAGTAATATTAATATTGATGAGTAGGGTCTATCATATAATGTAATGGCGATGACTATATGGTAGCACGTAGACTATTACATATATGAGGTATTTATTATTATGAGATGTAGTCTAGAATCTCCGTTAATAGTTTTTGTAAATGCATCTTATGTGCTGTTCTGTCTTATTTTTAGATTGGATGTGGTCAGATTATGCGGTGTATTGAATCGCGACTTAATAATTAGTATAACAACCACTTTTTTTTTCGTGACCTGAGCATGTATTTATTAGATCTGACATGTGTAGTTGATAAAGGTGTTTAGGTAGCTGATTTAATTGAGTCATATTATCTCGAGGTGATCAATCTGAACTCCTGTTTCTTCTGTGAACTCACTCTCTGTACAATATTTGTACACCCGGATAGTATAATTGCATCAGGGTAGATCTGTATGTATTATGTATGAGAAGATATGTATTTATATGGTAAATAACTATACGTAGTAAAAGAATTGAGAGTTGAGCAATCAGCATAAGACTAAATAGTTAAATGTACAATAACTACTTTAATAGAACCCCTAATATATCGCAATAGCTATGGGACCTTAGATGCCTAAACCTACTACTAATATATAAATCTCATATATATGAAGGTATTAATGAAGTGAGCGCTACTATAAAGATACGTGGCCAAGTAATTCAGTCTTGTCGTTGAGAGGAAAAGACCGTGCCCGTGACCCGACACCAAATTTTCAGTCCACATCGACATATATGATTTCTGCTATATTTATTCCGGTGCATCGCCCGGATATCAGAAAAAGCAACCTTATCAAAGTATTCAATCTATAGTTAACAAAAAGAAAGGCGACCATTTTGAGACTTTTGAAAACCAACCGACGCAATACGTTAGACAATTGCCTCACGGTGCGAGCTCGCATAGATCTTAAATTTAAAGCAGGCTTTTTGACGGTCATATTAAAGTATATATGACAATTGCCCTTATAGATCTATTACATTTAAAAATCGAGCTATGTCCACTTTCCACCACTCATGAAATTCTAAGATAACAATAATAATTATCCACCTCGCGGTTTCCCGATAACTCACCCACTATCAACGAGTTGATTTAGTGACATATATAAAAGATGTCTCTTACTTAATTCTCGTACATTTAATACATAGTATTTATATATGAAGATGGAAAGCTTATGCAATTTCCAGATGGTCCGCCAACATATAATATATTTCATCTATTCATTATTACAGACACAAAGACAAATGGTCTCATCTGAAAAATAGTTTGGAATTTGTTAAAGGAAAATCAATTTACATTTTTATTTAATTATTGTCGTTAATTGTCAACACGATTAATTGAGTTTCAAACTATATTTACGTGGTCCGATCAAAAATGTCAAACTACATATACTATAAAACACAACTAAGTGAGCGATTAGTAATTTATAACAGGGCCGGCCTCACCTACTCTAACACCACTAGATCCCTACTAAACATCAAAAACAGTGACTCACATAGCACCAGCGCCGATACCATAAAAAAGTCACACGGTACGCTAAAACAGATCCCGCAATCACCTCACGGCAAAATAATAGAACCCCCTAAAACACCAGTGTACTAAGTAAAGTAATATACCTGCCTTAAAGGAGTGCACCTACCGGACAGGAGTATATATAATACCAATCAGATACACCAGAAGATAATAAACGATAATCAACTAAATATAGACGATCACACATAAACCATATCATATCACTATCTGACAGCTCCAAATTGTAAATTACTTTCTTAGTTTATGGTCTGGGGGAGTATTTTATAGTTTTAGTTGTAATATTTTAGTTAATAATAACGTAGACTATAGGTCTCACTGCTTAGGAACAACACAATAGTTGGGGGACCCCTATAAAACCCAATATCAGAGCCTAAATTATATGTATAAAAGCTTATTTAACGTGTGACAAAAAAAAAAAGAAGGAAACTTATGGCGATGGCCTTCAGTCAGAACTCCACATTAGGAGTTAACCCCAATCACAAGAGCTGAAGCAATGACTATAGTGATGGGAGGGGCAACTCATCACACCAATGAATCCATATAGGCCAGTATAGACGGGCGCGGGCAATAAAGACGCTGAAACCTAAACGTTATCAAGAGGAAAAAATCATAACAATTAAATCCATTACCAGGTACCAAGACTAGGCCCCACGGGCTGACGCGGGGAACGCGTAACGGGGAGTCGCCTGGAGAGGGACGTTACACTGAAATCCATGCTAGAGCCTTGTAATGGAGACACCTTGGGGGCCCTTAACAACGAAGTGAATAATTAGGATTTAGGACCTTCGATTTGGGGGCTATAAAGATAACGTAGGTAAATAAATGATAAAGTCGTTGCTCACCCCCGCTCGCCACAAGAGTATGAGTTTGCAGTGACTGGGTGTGACAAGATATACAGTATATACCATACTAGCTGACCAAGGGGTAAGGATAGTAAAAGAGGTAGGAGTCTGATAAGTATAAAATATAGAAATAGATGAACATATTATATACTAAACCTACCCCTCCCCTCACCCACCCCAAGTATAAGCATATAATAAGTGATCAAAACTATATGGATAGTAATTCTATAATTGATATTAATATGTACTAATGAAATATATATAGTAAAAGGCCTATATAAACACCCAAGTATCTAGATAAAGAATAACTTTCCCGACGTCCCACTCACTTAAACACTCAATAATATATATAGGCATATAAAATATAATAATATACGTAATAAAAAGGAAATAAGAATTTGAAAGCATTACAACCACGAATAGAGTAAGAAGAGGATAGACCTATTAATAATTAATATAATATATATATAGAGGAGAAATTTTACATTTTTAAAATCACCTTTGTGCAAACAAGAGCGTATGTCTTTTCACCAAAACAAGGGCGCTTCCCAGAGTCACGTGAGGAGAGAAACCTACTAACTCACAACGCGACTACACAGTTCACGACATCTGAGGTTTGAGCACAGACAGAATGAGCGTACATTTGAAAAGGAATTAATAAATGATTATTAATAATAGATTAATATATAATATATAAAAAGAATAATAGGAAGATCGATTGATAATGAAGTAGTAAATAAGAGATAGTAATAGAGGATATATAGATATTAAAAGATGAGAGAGATATAGAGTAAAGAGGTAGGATAGAAGAAGATAAAGATATATATATAATATATGATATAATAATATATAATAATAATAAACTATACTATAAATATTTAAATATCTACATATCTATTAAATCTGTGTCTACCTAAACCCCACCCTTATCATAATCTAAACTTAAAAGGGGTGTAACAGTCAAAAACCATAACCTTAAAAATTGGATACACGTTGCAGAACAAAATTAAAACCTAAACCTAGACGGAAATACATGTTTTGCAACCGCCAATTCAAACTCCTAACACCCTAGAAAACAGAGACATAAATGCATGCAAGGAGGGCACCAATGAAACCAAAAACAAAATAACACTAAAGCATAGAATAACTCCCAAAACAGAGTCAGTCCAAAAATAGAAAAAACCCATTTGAATGATAGGGGTTTTTTTGGTCTAGGCCGCCCATATTATATTTAATATTTATTAATTATATATAGTATATAGATATATATATATATCATGATATATATATTATTAATATAATATAATATATACTATAACTATATTATTAGATCTTTACCATCACCCCTAAATTAATTTTTAATTATTGGTGGGCATTTTTTTAATATATATGACACCGACATTTTCTTTCTTTTGTTTATTTCGTGCGGGACATCGGCGCTATTTCTTTGTGTAGATATCGTGTCTATGCATATGGTCTGTGATTACGTTATCGTGGTCAGTTTTGACCCCTGACCCACGAAGCATATCGATATTTGTGAGCTGCAGCATCTCCATTAATTGTCATTCTTTGTGGATCGATCACGATATTGAACATAGTGTATCATATCGTAAAAAATATTATTCCTATTATGTCAGGTTACTATAGTGTACTATTATTGTAATTTGTTATCTGTATATTGATGAATATGGTGTTATTTTAATGTTTAATTTATGGCTAATGCCCACTTCCAGAGTTTTCATGTTGCGGTGGGAGAGTGTAGATATTAGTTGGGTAAGGTGTTGTTAATTCACGATCTGTTCAGTTTATTATGTATAATAGAGATATGATGATAAAAGAGTAAGTAATGATATATAATATGTTGATGAGTGATGAAGGAGAATAATGAGGAGAGATGATAATATATATTTGCGAATTTTTTTGGTAAAAAGGATATTTATTATATCTGAAGAGTGAGATGAGTATGAGAGAATCACAGAAAATATCTATTAATCGGGATTCTGTAGATCTGTTTCTCTTTTATAGATATAGATTCATAATTCTTTATTTTGCCCTAAATTTGCTCCCTTGTTTAAAACGATCCGTCTATTCAAAACGTAACTAGTGATATTGGTATATACAAACGTCCTTAAGTTTTTTTCTTAAGGAGATCAAAAACTGAGTTGCGAAATATATAAAAATTTTTATCACCCCAGAAACTTCTCAATAGGGTGGGGATAGGCAAGCAACAATTCCCTAAAGGTATACAACAAATAAGTCACATCATATTCGCCACCAAATTCCCTTCTCCCTGTCTTACCCTTCTTTAGTAGGGAGAGACACGTCAAATGCTCGAAGCGAATTTATAAATTCGAATGTGATACGCTATAGCCCTGAAATATAAGATAACAAGAATCTAAGTTTTTACCTACCCACTTTAGAGAGATTCTCTCTCGAGTAGGTTAAGCGCTCACTCTTGTTTACATCTTTCAATAAATATAAGAGTTTATCGATCATAATAACTCTCCAATAAACCAAAACGTAACTTTAGCACTCGCTAAACCTAATTGACTCATAACCCGTAAATTTTTGACGCGATACGCTTCTTAGATGTAGGAGAGTTATCGCCCTTTTAATAGTATATAGTTAATATTATTATATATATTAAATTCAATACGTGTAAATATTTTGAAAACTAAATGCTGGATTTTTAATACACCCCGCAAAGTGCGCTGAAAGCCCTACTGTAATAGCGTGAGACTCTATCTCTCGTTGTCATATCACTAATAAAAAGTGCAATAAAGTTTTCCAGAAATCAAGACTGAGATTTCATAGATTTCACAAAATTCTATAAAGATAGCTGAAAACTAATATGTGAATAGCTCATTCGTCATAGCGAACAATGATAGTTATAAGATATTCAGAGCCAGTCCTCCTTTTTACGATACAATATAGCTATCACAATATCTGTCGACGTTCCCTAACAACTCGTGAGAAGTGCTGGATTTCAGAACTAGAGACATTAGGTATTAGTGAGGAGTTATATATATTAGATTTGTGTATTTTACTTTCAATTAGTGGTAGGTTTTGATTTTTAATCCTCCAGTACACATCTCCTCTCTCATAACACTATTACGATGAGTAATGCCATCTGACGGCACCCTATTACGTCTCATATTCTCAATAATTTCAGGGCTATGCAACCCGATCTCAAATTTAATCAATTAGTAGCAAATACATTATACAGGACACTGAGATACTGAGAAGGAGGATAGGAATAGATAATATCCCTAGCAAATAGAATCGTTATTAGTAATAGTATTGAGGTTTAGTTGAGATAAATATAGCTGAATAAGGTACCGAAGAGATTTGTTATATATCCTTTCTCAGTGATGAGAATTAACACAGTAACTACCATCAGTTAAGGTAGAAAAAGGGAATTAACAGAAGTTGCACAACTGCTTTTTTTCGCATATATTAAGCAGAAATAATTCATAAGGAGAACTCAAAGGGAATACAATAGTATATATTTAGAGGTCGCAATCTATTCGTATTATTAATGTGAAAATAGCTAGTTACTTCATGAGCTTATGCCGTCGGAAGACATATCTACTCATCAACAATACTATAGATATATATATAACTAATAATTGAGAATAAATTATCGAAAATTGTTAATTGGATAAACCTAGAGCTAATTTGTCCCACACTCCACCCGACATACGCATCTACTACCTCTTATAAGCCAGAGAAACATAGTGATCAAACGATTCGATACCATGTTTTATGATAGATAAAGAATGAAACCTGGATTTAAGTTTCAGATGGAGGTAAAACTCATCCTATTCAACGATTACAGTCCTCCTAATCTTATTAAATATTAGTATATTAATATAATTATTCCAATCTATTATCACTACTTGAAGATAAGATCCAATGTGAAGATCTTAGCAAATTGGAACCTTATACATTATTTAAAAGCTGTCCCTGTGCGTACAATAACATTATCTTATATTCTACATATATTGAGGAAACCCAGAGCTACCATCTATGACATAAGAAATTACGCCATTCACCTAGGTACATCCTAACCCCAAACATCAAATGCGTCTAACTCTCTCTCATTTCATTTAATAATTACTTATTTTACATAATCATTAATATTTATTAATTCTATTTAAGTAAATGATTATATTTATTATATTATTAATATTTAATATTATTATATTTATATAGGACGAATTATAGTGATTGAGTATTATATTTATCAGGTATCGATAGTATTATTATTCATTTTAATACTAACGATCTATCATAAGGTTTTCGAATATGTTCTTCACAAGAATTTGTTCTGAATTATGCATTATAAGCTCATATCTCAATACAGACAGGTGGAGCACGTTTCCTACCCATCACGCCTATCATCCGTCGGCGCTAAAGTGGTTTAATACTATATATGTATATGAATGCTCGTCACGAATTTATATAGTATAACTTATATATGTTGCTATATAGTAGAGTGAAATTGTAAATATAAAATAAAATAAATAAAAAAAAAAATAATATATCAAAACTATCACATATTTTAACAAGCAGAAAAAGGAATACATTTTATTTATGGTAATTCCTGCGTAAAAAATTTTAGAATAAGGAATAATTATAAGAATAAAAAAAAAAAAACATAAGAAAAAAAAAATAAAATATTTATAGAATAATAGCTCTATTTACTATATCAAATAATATGATATAAATATAACCCTAAACAATAGATTTCTCATATATATATATATATATATTATTTATATATAAATAATTTATATAGTAATTGATATATATATATATATATTAGTATAACTGGACTATAAGATATAAGATATACCTAATGTTAGTTAGTACACACTTTTATTATGTATAGACGCCTTATATAGTTCTCTACTACAATGTGACTATTTAAAATAAATAGACTTATCCATTAAATTTTTTTGCTTTGTTTGTTTTTTTAAGCTAAGAGCTAAATACCCCAAAAAAGGAAACAACACGACAGCGCGCACGTGTGAGCCAGGGAGTACGGGGGTCTCTCGCCTTTCCGGCGAACTACGGGCATCCGACAACCCCGCGAACTTGCAGGGATTAGGAATCATTCCCCCGCTCCAGGAGCGTCTCCGCGAAACCCCCGCTCTTGTATTGACGGTATCGCGGGAGGGTTCCTCCGGCCCCTCCCCTACGGGTATGGAAAACGTCCCCGCCCCCTCTGTCCTTCCCCGGATCGGCTCGAGCCCCCTACATTGCCGTGTAATACCTTTACAAATATAGAGTATTATATATATGATATATATATTATATATGTATAATATATATATATATATATTATATAGAATATATTATGTCCCCTGCCCTCCCTAAAAAAAAAAATAATCTCATATTATTTTATTTATTTATTATTATTATTATTATTTATTACATTGTTGTTTAATTAACAATTTTTACAAAGGATTCCAAAAATGTATCCCTTTTCGCTGTAGCTATTGAGGTTGAGGGTTTTTTTTTTTTTTTTATTTTTTTTTTTTTTTTTTTTTTTTTTTTTTATTTAACGATTTTCGATGTGACTTAGAATTTGGGAATCAAGGACATTCCAGAGGCCAATTAATATCCTTGTACTTTGTTATATTGTATTGTTCATTCTTTGTTTTCTAGAAAGTTCAGAACCTTTAGAGTTGAGAAAATATATTTTGCTATGGACAGTATGTGGTCAAAAATATAAGGGGGTGCCTATTATATATAGTATAATATATATATTATATATAATATTGATACTACCTAAACGACCGTTAATAGGTATATTAAAATGGTGAGGTTCAATATAGTGTTAGACCTAAATAAATTAGGTACTATATACTATCTAATAGATGTAGATATAGTAGAAACCATGTAATAATAGTAATAACCCCCTAAAGCTCAGCGTGGTAGTTAGTAGTATACATAGTTAATACTAGTAGTAGGTATATATACTAATCACACCCGCGTATATCTATAACAGTATAGTAGTAAGAATACGATAATTAATAGTATATAAATATTAATATGAATAAATAGAATGGAATATAACTTAACAGTATAATAGGAATATATAATATTATAATAGATTATATTGATAATATATCGATATATAATTTATAGATAATTAATATATTTATATAGATATCTATTTATATGTAAAACTATATTAAGTATGTAGATTAGATGTATATAGTAATATATGTAGATAATATATTTATCTAAGTCGTATTTGATTAATGATAATATATTACCAGTTATATTTATAATTAGTATATAATAATTATGTATATAATATATATTATATAAATGATATTTAAAAACTTTATAGTATAGTATAATATAGAAAAGAGATAATAGAAAGTGAATTCCAGACTTACAGTGTAAATAAAGAAGAAATTGAGATGAATATATAATTATATATATATAGTAATAATATAATATAGTATTGATATATAATTATTATAATATAAGTAAAGAATATATGTAAGATAATATATATATATATAGTATAATAGTATGCAAGAAAGTATAAAAAAAGTTTTAAGAATAGATAGATATATATATATGAATAATATAGATATAAATAGTAATGAATAATACAGTATTAGGGATATTAACAGGAGTAATAATATAATATACGTAATATATTAGTAATAAGATATATATATAATATAAGATAAATATATATAATAATATATGATAATATATACAGTAAGTAATTATATTTAGGTAATATATAATATAGTATATTAAATATATTACATTAAATAATATTCTTTTGTATATTAGACAGATTTTCTTCTAACAATAACATAAATAGTAGAGATATAATATATATACTGTGGCTTAATAAGTCAAAGTTTATAAATAAATAAAATAATATTTGATAATGAAACGAGTATAATAAAATTATTATTTGAATTGAAAGGTAAAAAAAGCTAAAATATATAATCAGGTGAAGTATGAAGTTGTAGGGTACAGGGTCTAATAAGTTAAGGATAAGGTATATATGATATATATATATAATATATATCCAGGTCAGTTATAAGCGGATAAAGTATCATAATATAAGGTAGGTAGGAATGTTATTATTATAGCGTTTTATAGAATGAGTACGAATCTACTAGTATATAGTTATATATATTATTCCACAGACCTGGTAAAGATATTATATATATAAATAAAGAAAAATAGAATATATATTGTATATATACTAGATTATATATTAAATATTTATATTAATATTATAATTTACATATAATTATAACGCCTTAAAATGAGTAAACTATATATAATAGTATATAGATAATATATTATTACATTATATATATATATATACTAATAAATGAATAAATAAATTATATAATTTTGATATACATAAAATATTATATAATATATATATATTATCTATATATAAGGTATAATGATTATAGTACGATAGTAAATTGGGATCAATACAGTATTATTAATATAAGGTATTATAGGTATTATTATATTATAGTAGTTATATTAGTTATATATTTATAATGTAGTTACTCACCTCAATTATACTATACAATATAGTTATATATATTTATTATTAATATAATTAGAAGTATGAGAATAGTATAGAACACTGATATAGATATCGAGACATTAGTCAATCATGTATATATTATAAAGCTATAGATAATAAGAGTAGACATATGATAGATAAGATAAGTTAATAGATAATAAGATATAGAATAGATAGACTTACGACGAGAGAGAGAGAGAGAGAGAAGATAAAAAATTTAAATAATTTTTTTATCAAAATTTAAATTGTCATCGACATTACGTAGCATCTAGTCATCTTCAAATATTATTAACTATATATTTAGTTCTTCGTTCATCTCATCCTAGTACCAAATAAATTTCATTAAATTATTATCACAATCCAACTATAGTATATTATATATAATTTTTAATATATATATATATATATATATTAATAAAATATATATATAATATAAGGCCCTATAGTATTATAATAATAATAC
>JABUQX010071987.1:12500-14920 GCA_015478945.1 Trachelipus rathkii | reverse complement strand
GCTGCAGCATGGGGCCGTCACCGCGATAAATATAGGAAAACATAAACCACGTAACTAGACTGGGACGGTGAGTGGTATGTTATGTGGGGGTATAATCGAGCGAAGGATCATTTCACGTACGAATCTATTCCGATAAACATGGATGTGGATAGTGCAGTGCAACGTTAAGAGATCTGTGGTGCAGATAACACACTCCCGCGAAGGACACGGGTACCGGCACTTGGTCGACGGTTAGTGTAGCGCACACACGCGATGCATGGATAGTCAAACGGTATCAGGAAACCCATGACACATTGATCGCTGGCGAGGAAAAGGTACGCCCATGGCCACGACACCCGTGGAAGACCGTTTATACACCTGCGTGCTCTTACGAGAGCGCAACACAACGGCACGATATCTGCAGATATAGCTGGCGGAGGTACACGGCACCAGAGTGAGTGGCACATAAAGATGTGTCGGACGCTTGCGAAACAAATTACCGCCCCGGAGCCTGCCATACTGTCCCGCACACCCACGGCACATCGAAAGGGCATGCGACTGGCATTGCCGGAGGACACATCCATTAAGACGGTCGACGATTAGGCCAAGGTGCACTTTACGGACGATCGTGAGTGTCTCGGTACACCTCTGAAAGGCGTCTTGAAATATACGCGACCAACGAAGAGGTCACCCAATGTAATGTGGTGCAGGTCTGCCATTTGAGTGGGTCGGTTATGGTCTACGGAAGGCATCGCTTTATCGGGCCTACGAGTTGCCAATCTTCGTATAGGCACTCATTACAGCCGGAAAAGGTAAATCACAGACATCTCGACATATGTCTTGCCATATGCCCCCTACATCGGTGACTTATTAATGCATGACAATGCAAGACCACACAAGCCCAATGTGTGAAAGACTACCTTAGGACGGTTCAAATTACGGCTGGGAGTGGCCAGCATATAGTCCAAACCTCGATATCCTGAAACGTCGGATTCGACAGCTGCAACCCCCTCCACGGACCCTCTCGGGCCTGCGGGAGACAAGCACTGCACACGTAGTATGGGATCAAATCTCTGTCTAGTACATTCCCCCACTCTCGAGAGCATGCTAAGACGGTGTCAGCAGTCAATCCTGCAGAGGGGGTCATACACGCTATGCGACAGACTCAACCACCCCCTTCTCTCTTCGACGTCAACTTTTTGTATTGCAGCCGCCGAGCCTCGCGAAATCCCCTACTGGGCTTCAACCTTTGCTACTCCAAGGGCTTCTCACTCTATCTATACCTTAGATTCTGGATTAGGGAATCTCATCATGTGATTGTCATGTTGTTTCAATAAAGTCTCCCGTTCTTCAACTTCTCTACTCTTCCTTACGCGCACGTACCCTTGTGGTGCGCTAATTTTGACGAGTAATATATACATACTATATAGATATATACTATATATATATAATATAATATTATATATATATATATATATATATATATATTATATATAATATATAATAATATATATAATATATATAATATATATATATAAAATATATTATACTATATATATATATATAATATAGTACAGACAAGTGCACGCATTAATCAAAACAACAAAAGCAAAACTTCAACATGCCTTGATGTCATTTGCAGCTCTCAATGTTTTTCGTATTCTATTCTTTCTTTATTTTTTGTGTTGAGTACAAAAAGAAGAAGAACAACAAAAAGACCCAAACCAATCAACGATAAGAAACAACAAAATATGTTCATGTGCATATTGCACATGAAAACCTATGTCACTCATGTATGTAATTAGCATATATAAAAAATGAATTGGTTTAGTTGACGTCAAAAGGGCGAGCATCCTTTGAGTCCACCATTAATATACTATATATTATAATATATATATATATATATATATACTATATATTATATATTATATATATATATATATATATATATATATATATATAATATATATATTATATATATACTTATTAATAATATATATATATAAATCTTCCTTCTTCCTCCCAAGACTGGGGGTAAGTGTGCAACATACATCGGAAACAGAAAAGTAGTAGAAGAATATGACACAAGTCGAAAAGAAAGCCCAGCCTTATCGCCCCCTCTATACCTATTAGTTAGAACTTCGTCCCAGTCAGAAAATCCACCCAAAATTCACGGGACCACGACGGATCCTCACTATGCATATTCGTCAAGTGTCAGGGTTCATCCCGGCGCCAGGGGCCACAAGACCATGCCACCTCACCAAAACCCGCCATTCACTCCTATTATGCACCTTTATTCTCGCATCTGCCAAACTCACACCTCTTTCAACATGCGCTTTACTGACTAAATTGACCACTTATTTCTTCGGTCTCCCAGACGGTCATTCCCAAACACACTCACCACTGTATATCCGCCTTAACCAACCAGACTTATCATCTTC
>JABUQX010071987.1:0-5000 GCA_015478945.1 Trachelipus rathkii | reverse complement strand
TATATATATATTATTATATAATTATTATATAATATATATATATATATATTATATATATATATTATATATATTATATATTATAATAATATATTATTATAATATAATATATATATATATATTATATAATATATTATTATATTATATATATATAATATATATATTATATATATATATATTATATATATATATATATATATAGTATAGATATATATATATATATATATATATAATATATATATATACTTATATATATATATAATAATAATATATATTATATATATATAATATATATAATATATATATATTATATATAAATAATTCAAAAGTTTTCACTATACAGTTTTACTGTTTCAACAAGGATTATTGTGACAATCAATATATATAACATAGTTATACTTACATAGGCACCAAATCAGTACAGCGTCACCCTGAACATCTTTCACATTCACTTGACAAGTTCCGTACCTGGAACCACAGATTCCATCATAGCTGGTGTAATCTCAACTGAGCGGACATGAATACGAGTTTCATTTGTTCAAATGCTGTTGATTTTCCAACAGAATACCTTACTCTTGATAAACCTCCTCCTCCATCCATATATCAAGGGTGTCATAGTCTGGTAAACTGAGCCCAAAGCATCGGATCCCGATCAATAAATTTTACCAGGAAGTTGAATAGTAAGTTAAATCTCTCGATAATGTTGTCAATAAAGGGGGTGCCCTTTCCTGTTGATAATCAACAGATCCATGATCCCATTTTGCAGCAATTGTTGCTCCACAAAATTGTTTGTAACTTCAAGGCAGTTTTGCAGGTAACTGCTAGTTCTATGAACATGAAAGGGATGTGATCATTGATTTTGTTAGTCTCAATTAATCTGAATTCATCTTGAGTGGAGTTCCGTAATTGCGTTGGTCATTGGTCTGGCCCAAATCCTGCAGGACGTTTTCGTCATCAACATTCCCAATTGTGACCAAAGTCTTTAATTAGCTACCTCTAATTGGGCTAATTTTCTGAGAAATACCAGAGTACATTCTGTCCGGAACCTTCTTCATATGTCTTGCCCCGCGAATCACCTGAGCAAAGAATGCTGTTCTTATTTCTATATATTGCATCATCTGTCATATTACGGAATATAAAAAGGACTGCGAAATCTATAAGATTCTACTACGGTCATTTGATGACGATTCTGATCTTGATTGCCTGTTCTTGAATTACATTTCCAAAAAGAATTTACCCTATACGTGGACTAGTATCTCCTTTCATTTTCCGTTAAATGAAAATTTCAACACTTTGTTTTATTTACCAAATTTCTAGTGATATGGATATTAGAGTCTGTCTCAAAGTTTTCTAAGTATCATGTCCGTTCTGGATCTGCCATAGATTAAAGGAAACTAGTTACTAGCCCTATCGCCCTAAACATCTGGACTAGAACCATGCGAAAAGTAAACCTTCTTTGTTAGAAGAAGTTTACTCGCATATACTTCGTTACATTATATATATAATTTATATATTATATTAATATTATATATATATATATATATATATATTATATATATATTATTATATATATATATATAATATATATATATATATATATATTAATTATAACAGAATCACCACTCACCGCAGCGGAACGCTACTAGAAGACAATACTAATTTACAAAAAAATAAAAATATAAAATTATCTAAATATTTCAACGATTCCATCTTTTCTCAGCCTTTGTCTTTCCTCAGCCTAGTCTTCTTCTCTTTAAATTCTTCACACTTTCTTTTAATCATATCAATCCGAAACTTTACTAGCATTAACAAAACTGCACTATTCAGAAAATTTACTTCAACCTCACTCCTTCTTCCTGCTTCCTTCCTTCCTCTTCTATTGCCTTCTCTGTATTCCCATCAGATATTAACAATGACTTAAATTGAGAACCATCAAAAACAAATTACTCTCTGCACCCTATCTACATTCTCATCTATTTTCATTTTCTCTTCTCCTTCTTTCTAATTTCAGCAACCTCTCGCATTTCAACACAACTCGACCTTCAAGCAACATTCGAACAATCACCGCACACAGTCCAGGCCCAGCCATAACTACTATCATGATTATGGCGATCCCACCTGCCTAAACCAATCGAATGTAATATACTACTCATACCTATATACCATCCATCACCCTACCTATATACCTACCTTACTATCTTACCCACCTACATACCCACCTACTCAACTTATACTCATATACTAACCATATCATAATCACATATACACGCCTCAATTTCTACTCCCTCGCACACCATCTACACCATAATACTTATCATCCCCATATATTTCTTCGTTCTACTAATTACTACACACTACACCTATCCACCGTGATCACTTAATTCACCTTATACCTATACACCTACCACCCACCTACCGTTATCCATCACTAACAACATCAAAACTCACTATACTAATCAGTTATTATCCTACCTTATAATACCAACTAATTAGATAAACCCACCACTACGAATACGCTATCTACTCCATAATAATACCACCATATACTAAATCCTAATATACTCATATATACTATACTATATAATTATAATATATATAATATATATATTATATATAATATATATATATATATATATATACCGCTATATATTAAGATAGATAGAGAGATAGATTAGATAGATAGATAGATAATAGATAGATGATAGATAGATAGATTAGATAGTTACATACATACATAACATACATAACATACATAATACAACATACAATACATACATAGAAATGTGTGTGTATGTGCGTATGTGTATGCGTGTGTATGAGGATGTAGTTGCATGTGTGTGCGAAAGATTGAGCGAGCGTTTATGTTTCGAATTCAAGGGCATTAAACTTATGACGTCTTTCCACACCTGATACTTGCAAAATAAAAAACATCACTTGTAATTTATATTATATATCAATCACTTTTATCTATGGTCCTGCTACAGAAATTAGTCAGTATAGAGGGTAACTTCGACGGCAGACAATGGTCGAAACAGCTGAATATAAAGATTATTTTCAGCTATAATAATTAACAAGTTTAGGCCAAAGAACTGAATAAACCTATAAAGTAAAAATAAACAATAAAAAGCAGTAATACAAGAATTGTAGTGAAAATATTTTTTTTAAAACTAATAAATAAAACAAAAATTGAAAAATAAAAAATAAAAATTTATTTTTATAGTTTATTTAGTTTTATTCTTTTAAGATTTATTTTGGCTTTTTATTTGCACTTTTATTAAAATTTTTTATATTTGTTTTTATTTTTCAAATATTTCATTCCACCAGACGAACATCGTCTTTTTTACCTTTGATTTCCCTTTTGACTATCTTCAATGAATTAATTTGTTCAAAAAAGATAAAAAAAGAAAAAATGGAGTTCTCAAAAGCTTATCTGAAAGACTCTTACCAGAGTTATCGGTTTCTTCGCTTCGGTTTCTTCTTCTTCTTTTATAGCTTACACTCATCACAGACATTTTCTATTCTTGAGAGGAGCTCCGCTAGCATGCTTCTCAGATCCTCTCGAGATCACTTCATTTACAGTTTGGCCAATTTATGATAAAGTCTCTTTATATTACTTTTATTTATTAATTTTAACGGAGGCAAACTTCTTCTAGAAGTTCTCTCCGGGGTCGAAACACAAACCTCATTCACACACAGTCAATCTATCACATACCTGTATGCCGATAATTCATCTCTCTCTGCGAAAAAAAAATTCTCACTTCAATGTTGTATCCTGTATGTGAATAAAAGTGGATACCCCAACTTTGACTGAGGAGAAGGCATGGTTATTAACTTACTTCAGCTAAAGTCATTATTTTTTCTGGTGTTTGTCCCATCTTATTCCAATTCATTCCCTGGGACCGAGGAATCTTCGCTATTTTCAAATTCACTAGACCACAATAATTTACCTTATGAATACATTAAAGGTAAATTCCGTCATGCATATTCAAATACGCGTTGAGCTATAAATGATATACATACTGTGAACACTCGCTACTGATTTCTCCTATACCTGCCTCCAGATACCGTGAATCACATCTACACTGTAGATATCCTAATTATCCTTTCTTCTCTATCAGAAAACCTACCCCCAACCAAAACTTCATAAAACCCCTCCAGAACCCCTGTTAATCAATTACCACCAAGAAACTTGTAAATTATAACGCCCCCTGGAAGCTCAAAATATCCCATGTCGTCCTTAAAGGTGCATTAGTTGATGGTGTGTTTATAGGTTAAGTTTTTAAGCTCAGAAATATTTCTTCTTTCAAAGGCTTTAAATATGAATATATACCGTTAAATTGAAATGCTCCCCTAATGTGCAACACACACATTGGTAGCATTCCGACTTCAAATGAGCATAAGCTGAACTAATTATATATTATAAGCTCTAATATTTAAACTGGTTTCCTCACCAAGCCTGTAAACTGCGCATTTTTAAAAAAAAGTTTAAATTACCATTTGTGTATTGAATTACATATTAGAAACATGACGCGCCTGGCACTGGAACTAGTAGTTAAATTTTTTTTCACAGTACTTTTTTGACTAAGCAGAGAATCGACTATTAAAATTTTGGCACCTCACCGTTGCATACACGGTCTAATTTTTTTGTATAAAGTTCAACCTAATAAGTTTAGCTTTTCTGCATAATTCACAACACACTACGACAAATTTCGGTAAACCTAACCAAAATGACTATTATCTGGATGTTAAATATGCCTTTTTTGCACACGATGCTCTATTCATGTCATGATTGTTTCTTTCATATCGTGCTAAAAAGGTAGATTTCTTTTTAAATTTCATCGAGAAAGGATTATTTAAACATCTAATAAGAATATCAAAGAAATACACAAATAATCTCCAAAAAGTAGTTTTAACTTATGTTCGGCCAATAAGTTTTAAAACGAAAATTAAGGCCCGTATTTACGAATCAACTTTGAAAAACGTCTTGACTTTCCGTAAAGGTA